>APFE030187684.1:0-44926 GCA_000404065.3 Pinus taeda | reverse complement strand
TTTTTTTTTTTTTGCCATGCAATTCAGTTAAAGTACATCATTCAATTCCTCAAAACATACTCCAACCAATTCAATGTTTATCATATTATTTATTTTTTTATTTTATTTTTTTTTTAACATAATCATGGATTTAATATAAAGAGTTATTGCTTTAAGTCTTTTGTGATCTAGAGTTTTCATTATTAGTAGTATAAATCCTTACTTTTCACCTTGTTGACTCCATTGTGAAAAGATACGAAATTGCAAATTTGAATTTTCACAATTGAGGTTTTATATGGACAAAAGATGGTCCCTTGGGATTTGCATGTGTTGTATCCCACTTTGGATACTAAGAATATTGTAAGATACCTCAAGCAAGCATCCTCCTAACTATGGTAAAGACTTTCCGAAATTTGGAGGAACCCTTTTGATGTTGTTCCACATATCCTGGCATTTATGCAGCATATGTTAAAATTGAAGGAAAGACATGAAGATGTCGTGATAAAGTTATATGTGCTCTTTTGGGACAATAGCATTGTGGTTCTCTTGAATACTCTTCTAGTCCAAAGATGGTCTATTCTCTCAAGACTCTGATGAAGAGCTTTCTCAGATTCTGTGGTCCAAAATCACAGGGTTTCAAAGGTACCTACCAGCACTTGGGAAATCTAATCCCTAAGATCTGTTGGGGAAGCCTCCATTGTGGGGATGACATCCAACCACAAAACAGTAAGGGAATATTTATTAATGTGACAGTGGTACTGATCCCATTGTTGCTCTTAATCTAGAATGCTTTGTGAGACTTTGTACTAAGGTGCTAGATTTTGCAGAAAAAGGGCACACATGCAATTCTCAAACTACAAAATAGGGCACCAACACTGAGAAGCCAGAAAGCTCACCAAACTCCATCAACCCCAAAGACTTCTAGAATTACAGTGGAGTTATATTGTGAAATCTTTCAGTTCAGCAAGCTTCTCAGAGACCTAGACAGATGTAATGTTATGCCGAATTATGAGGATAAATTGATTGCTCTTATGGAGAATCTGGTTATCCTGTATTGAATTCCCAAAAGAAAATGAAGAGGAGGAAACCTTTGAACGAGAGATATGCAATTGCCTGGAGTATCTGACATATTTCATGACAAGGTAGCAGCCCCCAGTGTATGTAGAGGAGGAAAGAGGCCTGGGCTCAAAAGGCACTCCCCTGGTGCATAACATTATGCCATTCTTCTCTTTTTTTTTGACTTATGAAGTTAAGTATGCTACTGGTTCTGGTCATAAGTCTAGATTGGTTGTTTTTTTTTTTATCAGTGTGGTTCTGTGTTCTACAACCCGTAAGCTAATATATTTTCTTTTATCAAAATAAATACAAACCATCGTTTCTTCTTTTTGTTTGACTTTTATTTCAAAACTCTCATTGAATGTTTTATAAACTCAAATTTATATATTCTGATCAGCCTCTGTGATAAGTAATATTTCTGAGTTCAATATTGTATAGGATCTTTCTCAACTATTGCATCTTTTCCAGCTATCAAATCAAAATATTGCTAAGAGTATTTCAATGAGATGAATGAGAGCTTATTCCCATTGATAATGCATGGAAAGGTTATTACCAAAACATCAGTTTATAAACAGAAAGAAAATGTGCTTGTGACAAAAAATGATAACATTAATGAAAGGTCAAGCAAATTAGCAATATCAGCAATGAAGAATAGTGAAGGGGTTGAATGAATGCCACAAATAGGGAGCCAATGGATCATGTTTCAGGGATTTATTGTTGAAGAAGCTATTTACCCTAGCACCTTGGAGAATGTGTTTTAAGACTTCAATTTTGACTGTTTGCTATTACTTGGCACCATGAAGGGCTAGTAAAGAGGTACTCCAAAATTATTAATATTACAGAAAATTCAATATTTACTATTTAGACATGGACAAGCAACGAAAACTTTTAACCAACATCGTTTAGAGAAAAACAACAAAACAAGCAAGTAATGTATTGAATATCCAAAACCTACCACCCAAAGAAGTGAACGAGGCTTCCGAGTTGTGATATTATCTGTAACCAGCTTGAATCCTTGATGTGCATCAATTATCTCAACTATTGTCATGGCACCCAGCAGGAAGAATACTATCTCACTAACTTCTTGAGATTTTGTGGCCAATTCCTCAACAACTATATCGGCTGATGGAGCATGACACACAAGATAAGCTAAAAACTGAGCAACAAAGGGATATAATAAAAAGGAATAGAAACAAAACTGGGGGGTCAATATTCATGGCCCTTTAGTACAGCTGGGCTGAAATTTATAGGCAACCATCTATTCTTGTCTGTGTCTACAAAAACATTTAAATAACATTTCAGGAAAAAGAATCAAACAAGAGATATCAGTTTCTTACTCCAAATCGGTCTTGTAAAATAGATCAGGATTTTCTATCAATAGCACCGGACAGGAAATCAATCACACGCGTTGAATCACTGTTGAAGATACTGTAACAAGAATTTCAATTTAAAAAGAAAAGACTTACCCCAATACTCCTAATTACGCATAAACTGACAGCCATCAAAAGTCCAACACCACTTTTGTTGAAAGCAAGGGACTCCTAAAAAATAATGCCAGCATATCCCAATGCAAATACCAATACCATTGTCAAATCCTGATTGGCAGCTACCCAAGAATGATTGATAGCCACTGCTCCAGTAGCTACAGAGGCAAAATAGTAAGAGCCTTCAATAAATCAGTCCTCTTCTTGTACTTAGCTTCAAAGTCTTGTGAACTGTTTTCATCCACTAAAAATAAAGGATCACCTGCTCCAGGAAAAGAAAGGACTTCTACAACATGGTTGAAGAACGAAAGTGAAGAGGGAGAGACCTGACATTTGATCTTTCAGTGTTGAGTACTTCTTCCTTTCATCACTGTGAGCATGTCCATCATGAATTCAAGGACACGAGATTCTGATATCCTTTGTGACATGGAAAACAGGATTCCAAACTCTAAGAGCGACATCCACTAGTTCTTGTAAATATGGGCAATGAAACTGGATTCTTTTTAGATATTTGAGCAAAGACTAAACCTTTATAGAAGGGACTACATAAATCTGTGTGAATTCATTCAACAAGACAGAAAGTTCATTTGCTTGGACTAGTGGAAAGAACAGGAATTTGTTTTTGTTGAGATCTTAACGCACAATACAAATGTCAGACGTGAAACAGTATTTACATTTATATGTTGTTTGAATGCTGACCTTAGTCCTAGTGGTACATAACACATATTGACTTCATCACTGTGTCCTAAATCTGTGAATTGGATAGGGTTATCAATGTGTTGTCTGAGATAAGGATCAAACAATTTATTTTAATATTAGATGATTGAGGTTTGAGTTGAAACTGTTACATTTGTGGTGTTTAGCATGACTTTTCTGGAATAGCCTTGGGATATTCTAGTCATTATATAGTAGTTCTGGAGGCATGCTACGAGTAACTGTGAGCAGATTATAGAAGAAGGGCACCTATGGCAGTTCGTCCTGTTGAAACAATAAACCCCTGTCCTCAAGTTCGACTGTGTAAATGATGAAATAGCAGAGAAATGCTCCCTTAGTGCTTCCTGATGTATACCAATTAATGAGCGTTCAAGTGTTATTTCAAATATGAATCAAATTCGAAACAATGTCAAAATTTTCCAAATTTTCAAGAGATCAGTGTTGTTAATGAAATTAAAGTTTAGATTCCAGCATACAATGGTCAAACTAGTGTCAAATAAACACATTAATGATGTTTAGTTATGACAGAAGACACCAGCCCCCAAGCACAAGGCTATGTATGTAAAACAATGCATTCGCAATAACAATAAAATAGAAGATATATACTAGTTCCAGAACAAGAAAGTTGACATAACAATGATGCAATACACCCCAAAGTTTGATTATTCATACGGTAACAATTGAGTAGACATTGTCTTAGTGTCCCAATAAAATACCTATCTTTGATGAGAATAATTTACGTTTGAAACTGCACGTCAGGGGTAGCCCGAGTAGTTGGGACTAATGGTGTTACTGCCGCCCACCTCAGTTCGAATCCTAGCTAAACTGCCCAGTATGATTTGCAGGTTATTATATCAGGCCAAGGGGTTATAGTGGCAGCAGTACAATACAATCTCTGGGTGGCATGGATGATAGTGTGTTCTAGATACCAATATCTCCTTGTACATGTATAATAATAAAAAAAAGAAATTACATTTGAAGCCAACGATGTATCAAACTCAACTACACATGCTTGAAAGTAACCCTTTGAAGATTTTGAGGATATAAACACAACCATTATGTATTAAGTTGAACCAAGCCTGCTTGAAAGCAGTCCTTCAGTGATTTCCATTGTTATTAACAAAATTTATGTCATCTTAAAGAATGGATGAATAAACTAGAAAGTGTTATTCACCATCCAAACAAAACCATTGGTATTGAAGAAAAGGAGATGGGGAAAATTGTAGAAGAGCATAACGACATTTTCCTGATTTGCCATCAAAATTACAGCTAAAATATAGAATAGACTTAATTATTTAGTTAGAATTAAAGCCATTGGAATGAAGCATAAAAAGGTTTTTTTTTTTTTTAGGATGACTCAGCACATGACTGAACTAATATATATTTATCTTAAGTCTGTCAAGCAGTGTGGCAAGTTGATGTGCTTGTCATGATAATGACAAAAGTTCAATACCCTTCAGCCATGCTTCCTGTAGTAATGCCATTCACAGAATCTTTTTGAGATGTAAAGTCATGTTAATGTGACAAAACAAAAGTATCATGCTGAAGTGGAGGTGCTGTTTATTGTAGTCCTTATGCTAATGTGAATTTTGGAGGGAGTCCAGGCATAAGTCTTGGTTGGCTTTAATACTAACAATTTCCCATAGTGGTGCAATGGCACTCCGACAGAATGTGTAGTATTAAAATGTTGTAGCCTAAGTTGTGTTTCAGATATACAAGTGTAGCTGGAATATCTAATCAAACAGTTTGACAAGAGTATGATTGTATTTGTTTAGGATCTTGAGACTTGAACCTTTCGTGAATTTGAAAAGGAATGTATAATTTCCTGAAAGCTGAATTGTGGCATTTCTACAAACTTCAAACCAGAAATGTAGCCTTACAACTCAGTAATAGAAGCTGAATTGGAAGTAAGTTCCAAGTTTAAAGCAGCATCTTTCTTGAATGGTATTTGTTTTTGTCTTGGTTGAATCGATTTCCAGGGCTCTGAAGGATAACTATCGCACTAATTAGAGCCTTGCCAAACTTGTAATGTTAATTTAGTTTTCCAACAACTTTTGAATATTATTTGGCTTTGTCTCTATTGAGTTGATTTTCGAGGATCTGAGGGATCACTATCAGACAAATTTGAGCTCCACAAAACCTGCATGCCCCCAAAATGGGAGGAGGAGAGCATCAAAGAGAGTCAGGAAATGGGCACATAAGACAAGGCAAGAAGAGCTTCTGCTGTCGTCAGTGCCATAGGAAGGAGGAATGTAGAGTTGCAACTGGAATAAGAGCTTGTCGTCAAAACCATTGATCATGTCCTTAGTCACTAATGGTGATCTCAACTCAAATTGCTTCTCTAAGCGGTTTGACCGATCATGATTACTTGTAGTTCATTGTTTTGTTCATGGTCATCATCCAAGCTAGAGGTGTCCTAACTCCTCCCTACAAAGAGTATGCCACCAAGGAATTTGAATTCTGTCTAGTCAAATTTAAGTCAGATATTTGTTTCTTAACTGGAACACAGCCACGAAACTGGTTGTTCAAAGGTTGAATTCCCTATCCTCAAATGTCAGTTTAGTCTTTGTCCAACAGCAATGAGAGTGTTGAGTTTGTGTCAAAATCAACAAGGTTCAATCTTGGGCTTGGCTCAGACATCAAGGCCATGAGCAGTTGTGATATCCATGACAATATCAGAGACAACATGGCAATGTTCATGTACATTTCGAGAACAGCCAGAAGAATGAGGAGGGTACCCTTGACTCAACTCAACCCAGTAACGTCCATGCTAGAAGCATGTACCTTTCCAATAGGAGAGCATATTAAATGAAGAGAAGCTAGTTGAACAATGCTTTTCGTCTCCCACTGAGGCAAGTGTGCACCTTTCCTATGTGAAAAAATCAAAAAGTGCTTACCCCTAAAGAAAATAAGGGACCGAACAGGGTATAGCAATAAATAGACTCAACATAAGAGAAGGAGACCAATTTTTAGCACGGATAAACAAGGTTCAGAAGATTCAATAGTATAACACGCCAAGAAGTAGCAGAAATTGAGAACAAATAACGGATTTGAGATAGATGAATCTGAATTTAAGGCTAAAAGTAATTTTACCTTATCAAGACAAGAAAGACAAATTTGAAGCAAAAATTTCAAATTTAATGATGGAAGCACAAATCTTTAACAACAACAGAAATTTCAGGGTGAAAACATAAAATTTTGATGTCACATCCCAAGGAATGTCGTGAGATCACAATTTTTAGTAGCAGAACCTGACATTAACACTGTATTGGTGAGAAAACTGCAACGAAGCATAATGTAAGTCTCAAAAAACAGCAGATTATAGTGCTTAATTGTATAAAATAACCTAAAACATCATAACAGGCAAATAAAAAGCACCAGAAAAACTGGTTCAAAGCCGAAAATCAGCTTACAAGTCATGATTACCTTCATATTTTTAAGAGGGCTATGAATTTTTAAACACTTGGAATCAAACCTGAGTTCTGGAGCAATGTTTTCTCGCTCATTTTTCCTGACCATATTTTTTTTTTCAAACTTCACCCACATGGCAACGCCAAAACACCATGGAAACGATCAGGTTAACCTACATGGCAATTAAATCGATGACCACTATCCACCACTTGTATCCAGCTGACATTGTAGCCATTACTACAACCATTAGGTGTTGTTTTGTCACTATATTGAATGCATCAACAGCATATATTTTCTTTCCATTTATAAGTTTAAAAGTAACATAAATTTGATTCAATTGTCATGACTCACTATGCAGCCCAGTGCACCACGCTGAATGATATGATTTCTTCCACGTGCTTGGAACTTCATATATCTGCAAACAATACTTCAACACCTTTGATTTATTTCCTCTGTGCGTTGACAACTCCAACACTTAGTATTCTCTCCACAAAATTCAGTGTCTGACATTCAACATCCGTACATAATGGTTGGAAGCAAAAGAAAGTGGCTCGGCGATGGATCTCATACCTGCAAAATCATATTTACTCTATGCAACATCTTGAGTAGGATCAAGAGTAGCATCACCTCTCTTACGATTCTTCCTATTCTTTTTTTTTTTTGGTTAGTTTGGCCTCATGATACTATTAACCGTGACAATCAAAGATGGGCCTCATGATCATCTCAAGTTGGCTCAAGATTTGGTGGATCACAAGAACAAAAAGGCGTGGATTGATTCCTCTTTACGCAGATCTGGGCATCACCAAACCAGTCGCTCAAATTTACCTCTAAATGACAGCTGGGCTAAGAGTGGTCGGTTAGCAACTGCTTTCCAAAAGGATGGGAAAGCTAAACTAGGTTTCGATGGAGTTTCTCAAACGCCAGCAAGGTGGAATGATGTGAAGGACAGAAACAAGAAGGGTTCGGATGAAGCCTACAAGCATTGGGTTTTAGAGATTAAGGCCAAGGCATAAAATAATAATATAAGAATTGATAAATGGATAAGAAAAAAAATGAGTGTTGGCAGGCTGGGAAAAAGCATGACTTAGCGAGGTCACCACAATAGAGAGTAGAGAATAATTGACAATCTTCCTGTAAGGACTCGAATTGGCAGAGTTCGTCTTCACCATGCCGACAATGGAATAACATAGTAAGAAATTCACCTTTGGTATCCGGACTTTAATGCATCATTGGCATGGCAAGCCTGCCTTCTTATGGATCTGGACATTGATAGATGTACCGTATTTCAAGCACAATCTACTGTTATTCATTGCCTTTCCATACATAGAAAAAAAATCAGAATGCATTATTGAGTAGGCCATATTGTCTCCATCACCATCACAACTTTGTCCACCTATCAACAATTTTAATGTCGGTTGAAGCCATTTCACTCCAAATTCTACTCATGAAGATTTCCCAATCGGCATCCTTCAATTGTGCAAACCAGGGTTCTCCACAAGCAGGTTTCAGCGATTCGGCTTCGGCTTCTTGGAGCCGGTGGCAGATCCACAGCAATTTCCCATGCTATAGTCGCAAAGATTTGTACAAAATTTTGAAACAAAAGAATAAAAGTAAAGGAATTCGTAGAATTCGAACCCTGGACTTGAGAAAGGCTCTCGACGATGGGGAAAGAATGAATGCGTGCGTGAATTGCATGCGCAGAGGATCCGAGAAGGAGTGTGATCTGCCTTTGGTCAAAATAGGGAAAATTCAAAAACTAACAGATTTGCAAGACTGTTGGTAGCGTCGAAGGTCCCGAGGTCAATTCCTGGCGAGAGCTTCTAATTTGCTGAAATTTCGAATGCTTTCTATGGTTGTGAAAGTTTGTGACTCCTCATAATATCACAATCCTATTCTTGAATATTTATACAACTCCAAAAAACAAAGGATTCAACCCGATTCCGAAATGAGAAGAGCAAAAGCACAAGAAATAAAAAAAAAGAATTATATATATATAATTTTATATATATATACAATTGCCCACCACAAAGAACAACATTATTTCCGCTCGGCATACTGCTGATTATTATTATTATTTTTTTAAATCCTATAATTAAAAATCAAATCCATTAGTGTTGCAGTCCAAGTAATGGCTATAGAAAGAAAATATTGGGGTTGAGCCTGCAAGGCCAGCTTTTGAGAGAAAGACAGCTTCACCCTCCATCTGAAACTAATAAGTAAAGGTAAGAAATGGAAAGTCGTTCAATATACAACGCTCTGCATGCTAACTCCTAGGCTAGGGTTAAGACACTCGTTCTGGATGTGTATGGGGCAGTAATCAGTAACCCCAAAATTATTCATTTTGTGTTGTCCTTCCTCTCCAATGAGATGCAGCAGTCACAGATCTTCAGATTTGAAAACCGTCATTTGCTGTAAATGTTTTAGCTTACATTGATGTTCTATTCAGTAGGTTAAAAAAAATGAAAATCCGAAGTTAACCTACTTGAATGCAAACAGCAATGCAAAGTAAAGCGTTTAAATCTGAAATTATGCTGAAATAGAAAACCTAACATAAATAAAATTGAAATATAAAACCAAGCTGAATTGAAAAGAAAGTGAATCCCGACTAAACTCAGAATATAAACCTCTTCCACATGAAAATCGTTGCAACAGAGCTACAAAGCTAATGAGCATTGGCGAAACGCTATAGCAATGCTGAAGACATCGCAATCCATAGACAGAGAGTAAACATATAGAACAACATCACAATCGATAGAAACAGAAGCATTGGCATCAAAACAGGAGAACAACATAACAATCCATGGTTAGCATCAAAACAGGATGAGGAAGGGTATCAGAACGATAAAATGGGGGCATCCATTAAGCGTAACAAGGTAATATTGGGGTGGATACCCTTCTCGCAATGATGCAAGGGAAGCTCTTCGTCAACGGGAACAACAGCGAAGGAGAAAAAGGGTTTGGATGCTCTGGAAAAGGGTTCGAAAGTTCTGGGCTTTACTTCGAATGTTGTTGATACGGTGAAGCCTTCATCTCGTAATAACTAACCTATGCTGCCGCATGGATATAAAGTAGAACCGAATAAAATAAAACAAGTGTTGCCGCAGTGGGTATATTCTGTACTTTTTGGACATTTGAAAGTGTCATGGCTTATGCATTAGTTTTATGTTAAGGTGCATCTCGCACATGGTTTTTCGAACCATGGCTTTTGAAAAACCAAAGCGCTTTTACAGAACGTATATACAGAGGGTTTTGACCGAAGCTCTTTTACAAAACCTAGATACATAGGAGGGTTTTTCCTTGTATTAGTGGTTGGAATAGCTCAGTTGGTTAGAGCGTGTGGCTGTTAATCATAAGGTCGGAGGTTCAAGTCCTCTCTTCTAATGATATTTAGGGTTTAGTGGGCCTTTTTAAGTCCAGATTTTGAACCAAAGCTCTGATACCATATGTAAGAACCTGATTCCTATTATTAGAGCCTCAATCTATTTAAACACTAATAGATCTATTTCTTTTTTTATTTGCAAGTAATAAAAGGAGCTTGCTGACCTTCTCACAAAGCTTTAAACATTTAACATCTTATCATTTTATCATAAGCAACATAAATTAAGGTGAGCATTCCATTGATATCAACCTAACAAGAGTAGTCCATGGAAAAATACATGTTCCAGCGGTTGATGATGATACCTTTGTCTTATAGCTTCAGCTGAACGCTCCCTCTCACCGACCCAACTGGATTTACCTCCCAGCCAACTAGGAAAGAAATTCCTAGCCCAGGAAACCTCCATAGGTTCCCTAGCCCTCCGTGCCCAAGTCCAACCAGATATAGTGTGTCCTCAAGAAGAACGTGCAAAACCAGATACAATACTTTCCTCCTCTCAAACCCAGGAAACCTCCATAGGTTTCCAAGGTCTCCCCAAAATCATAACAAGTCTAAAACAATCACAACCAACCCCTACAATCATAAGCAAAACCTCCCAAAACTCCCCCTTTTCTCCCTTCCCCCTTCCCTTTTTATACCCTCCTTCCCTTCTCCATCTCAACCACCTCTCATTAATGTCATTCACTTCTCACCCATCCCTATAGTTGACTTCTCTCCTCCCAAGTAAGCTAGGAGTACATTTGGAAATGTGAGATGAATATAAAATTGAGAATTTAATGGGAAGGATCATGTCTTCTCCCAAGTAAATCTGAAAGGTACATTTGGGAATGTGAAAGCAATATATATATATATTGATGATAAGATGGAGAGGACTATGTCTTCTCCCAAGTAAATGTGAAGGTACATTGGGGAATGTGAGATGTAATTACATGGAGAGGACCATGTCTTCTCCTTAATGAATGTGAGGGTACATTGGGTAAGGTGAAATGAATACATATATTATGAAATAATGGAAGGAGACCATATCCTACCTAATATTCATTTTGAGAAGGTAAGTGGGGAATTTGAATAATGGAAATCATGAATTTTATATTAGACCAATATTTCTCAATATTTTTAGATAATGTAAACATTAACAAAATTTGTAGGATAAGATTTAAGTGGGGCATTACAATTATGGTTGTTATATCTTCTTTATTTCTGTTGGTTATAGGCTAGTCATGAGTATGTTTTATGATAGGCTTGATGTATGGTTTCCATAATTTTTTTATTTTCCAATGAATGTATAATGGACATATGACCTAATGTATCATAATGCAAATATTGTGATAAGGAAACAATGATTCCTTATGAATCTCAGATAAGTATGAGACCCCTATGCTCATATCTATTGTTATGACTCGTAGATTGCATATTAGTGTCATGTTTGATGAAATGCCATGGCTAGTAGGGGTCCATTCACATCATTGACCAAGTGATTTCATTAGTATCCTTATTCCATTTTTATTTATCATTTTTTAGAGTTTCATGAAGTTATGGATAGTGGCATGAGTCTTGGCAAATTAAAACATGGTACAAAATCTGGGGTTGCTAGCTCAAAACTAGCTGAAAATGTCCATAAACATTGGCATGCCCTCATTTTGGGAGTGAGTGGAAGGCCCTGGTCACATGAATGGCTTATCATGAGAGCGACTAGCATTCATATTAGTAAAATGTCAATTTTTCTAGGGGGTTGGTCACCTTGAAGGGTTGGTTGGCTCCTCAAGGTATTGTAGTAGGTGCAGAAGGTCAGACTAGTTTGGATTTGTCGGTCCCACTTCCCTAACTATACATGAGGATTTGAATCACACATTAGTAGCCTCTCATCACATGTTTACCCCAATGGACTGATTAACTTAGGTAAATATGGGAGCAGGAAGTTACAACATCAACATCACTCTTGAACTCGCTGAACTATTGTTTATGAATGAAAAGTGTCATTTAAAGAAAATGAAACATGGACACATAGTTTGTCACTTCCATCATCAACATGGCATTAAATAGCAAAACCCGAAACTTGATTTTTTCCATAAACAAAGGCCACCTATAAACATGTAAGGTATCCTGTCAATCTTAAGTTTGATAGTGAAGTTTAGGCAATCGACTATAAAACTTTAAGATATATTGCAACGATGCATTTGGTAGTGAACAAACTAGTTCAAGCATACACTGTATATTCACATACACATAAGACAATTGGTCAAATATTAGCATAACAATATGTTTCAAGGATACACTCATGAACATGCATGATTAAACATTAATCATCAACAAAACAAAGAATACCATAATCTATCATCTAAAATGCATAAACAAGTATCCTTATCTATGGCTGACCGGTGAAGGAGGGACTGCCACCTTCCAACTAACCATGGGTCAACTACACTGCCACCTTTCTTATTGTTGACCATCCCTAAGCCAAATCAAAAATCTAATGGATGTTTTCTTAAGGGATAATTCACATCAATGGCTTCTTAAACACTTGAAGGTAGAGTCCACTATCTAGGTGGTTTATCAACTACCCTCTTATAGTAAGAACCACAGTGGCCCACTTAATCTCCTAAGTTCAATTATAGGGCTTCACCTAAGGTCCAAATGGGGTTTGACACTTATCTTTTCATAATAAGCACCATAGGGGTCTGCGATCCATTTTCTAGGTTATTGATGATCACTCTAGAAAGCACCATAGTAACTCAGATTGCTATGCCCGTGTGTCTTTTTAGCTTTTAACAAACACCATAGTGATTCGGCCATCCACTAAGCTTTGCACTAGCCATTCTAGGCATGCACACGTGCTCAAGTGGATTCAAACACAAAACATATGGAATAACACCCAAATTCACAAAGCGTGGGAATTGGAAATTAAGTCCATAACGGTCTCGATTTCCTTCTATTGTGTTCCATAATTGCATTTTGTTTACACCAATCTTGAACTCTCTAAGAAAAGCACCCAACCAATCAAGAAGAAGTAGAACGATATCCTAATCAAACAGAACCTACTTGCTTATCTTTTGTGCGTACATATACTTTCCTTTGTGTCCCTTAATTTTATAAAGGAGCACCATCTCTTTTGTATTCTCTTCCTACTAGACAAATGAGCACCACCTTATGCTTCCACCACCCTAATACAATCTCAAAACTTTTTGATGTCTAATCAACTCTTCCCTAATATCATCATATGAAAAATCTATTAGGTTGTGGGCTCAATTGGCCTGCAACTAAATTTTGAATTCAATTTTGCTAACTTTAACGTTTAATTCTACTAGGTTCATGTCCTTTCAATTCATTCAATCTCACCACCCGCTTAAACATTTTTGTGTCCCTTTCTTCATGCCAAAATCAAAATTTTATATTTTAAAAATATTTTCAAGTGTTCGTGGGAATTTGACTTAGCCATCCATGACTTTCACACTTTCATACACACTCATAATTAATTTTTAGAAAAATATGGAGAGGTGGGAATGTTACAAACCCCAACTGCTTAAGGGAACACTTTCCTCGATGTTCTATGACCATGAAAGAAAAGAAATAAAAATTATTTTTATAATTTTATCTCTTACATTTGCTTATTCATTAAACAAAAATGGGAAAAATGCCCTCATTTGTTCTGCATATTCCCGGGTTGCTTCATTATTTTCAAAGTACTTCCATTACACCTTGACCTACTCTATTAATCGATTCTGAAGCATGGTTTTTCACTGATCTAGGAAGCATTGTGGTTTTGGTTGAAATTATCCCAAGGGTTTCACTTGTATCACATACAAATCAATTACATGATTAGTGTCACATACATACTTATTAAGGAAATAAATGTGAAATACATTATGTTCCTTCATTGTGGGTGGTAAGGCTGGGTTATAACCTACTGGTCGCACTCTTTCCAAAATTTGAAACGGTCCACAAAATCTGGGTGCTAACTTAGTATAAGTCCCCACTCTTAGTGATCTCTTTCTTGGTTTGATGCAGATATATACTTGACCTCCCACTTGGAATTATTTATGCATTCTCTACTAATATACATAACTCTTTTTTTTCCTAGGTTGCTTTCAATCTCTACCTGATATTAATAACTTCTTGCTCCATTTCTTTCAACATGTCATGTCCAAGAATGACTCTATTCATTGGGTCATCTTAGCTAATGGAAGTGTTGCATTTCCTACCATACAATGCCTCAAATGGGCTCATCTTCAATGACTCTCAGTACCTATTATTGTATGAAAATTCAACTAGTGGAAGGAAGACCTCTTCCTACCTCTTTGGCTAATGCATGATATGCATCCTCAACATGTCCTCTAAAATTATGTTCGCTCTTTCATTTTTTCCATATGTCTGAGGCTGATATGATGTACTAAATGCTAGCTAGATTCCAAAACCAAAAAACAATGCATTCCAAAAATTGGAAGTAAACTTGGCATCCTGATCTGGTATGATCTTTTTGGGTATGCCATGCAATCTAAATATTTCCTACATAAAAAATTGAACTATGTCAATAGCTTTGTGAGTGGACTTGACAGCTATGAAGTGACCTTCCTTACTCAACTTGTCCACAACCACCATAAAATTATCATGTTTCTTAGATGACCTAGGAAATCTGGTGATGAAGTCCATATATATGAATTTTCACTTCCATTTAGGAATTGGGATTGGTTATATCAATTGTGTTGGGTGCCTACATTCTACCTTGACTTGTTGGCATTCTAAGAACCTTGCAATGTATTCAAGAATATCCCTCTTCATTCTTGGCCAATAATACAATTCCTTTATTATTTTTATCATTTTATGATAACCAGGATGACCTAATTAAGGTATCCTATGAAATTCATCCATTATGAGGTTCTTCATGTCAGTTAGATAAGGCACATATCCTCTATATTTAAGCAACAACATATTGTCATTAGGGAGAATCTAGACCTTACTAATTTCTCCCTAAGGTTATTGTTGTAGGAATTCCTTCGCGTGTTGTATACTTTCATCATCTATCAATTTCTCTTTGATCCTCTATTTGATTTCAACTTCATAGTTGCTTATGGTTTCCAAGTGAGCCACTTGTAAACTTCCACTAAGTGCATCAACTACTCTATTCTCTTTGCCTTTAATATGTTTGATCTCAAAATCAAACTCACTAATTAGATCTAACCATTTGGATTGTCTTACATTTAGTTTGGGCTAATCAAAGAAGTATCTCATCGCTACATGATATTACATCAGCACAAACTTCCTCTGAGCAAGTACTGCCTCAACATCTCTAGTGAATATACCATGGTTGGAAGCTCCAATTCATGAGTGGCATATTTCCTTCCATGCTTGTTTAGTTTCCTTGATTCATAATAGACTATATGTCTTTCTTGCATAAGGACTCTACTTAGTACTTCCATACAAGCATTTGTGGATATTATTAAGTCATTGTATAGGTCTATTATGCTCAAAATAGGTGCACATGTGAGCAATTTCTTGAGTTGTTCAAAACTAGCTACACACTCTAATGTACATTGAAATCTCACTCTTTTCTTATATAAGGTTGTGATTGGATGCCAAAGTTTTAAAAAATCTCAAATGAACTATGAGTAAAATTCATCTAATCCCATGAAAGATCTAACCTCTATGACGTTTCAGGTTGTGGGTCAATCCATTATGGCCTTAATCCTACTGATGTCTCTAGCTGCCCCTTCCTTTGAGATGACTTGTCCCAAATATTGAACTTGAGTTTGGCATAAAATTTGTGTTCCATGAGCAACTGCAACATTTCCTTCAAGTGTTTTTCATCCTCTTTTTTGGTTGTTGAGTAAACTAGGATATCATCCACAAACACTAGCACATATTTGTCCAAATACTAGCTGAGGGCATTGTTCGTTAGGAACATAAATGTGGTGAGGGCATTCGTCAGCCCAAATGGTACCAACAAAACCTCGTATTGCTTCTATTGCATCCTAAACAATGTCTTATGAATATCTTCATCTTTAATTTTTACTTGATGATAACCAGATCTTAAATATATTTTGGACAATATTGTGTCTCCTTTTAGTTAGTCAAATAAATTGTCAAATTCTTTGTAGTGGGTATTTCTTCTTCATGGTAGCTTTATTCAAATGTTGGTAATCAATTCTTAGACAAAGTTGACAAAGGACACTATTCTGCAAAAGAGGTTGACAACTACAAAATAGGGTTAGCATGACCTTCGGGAGTTTGGGTTAAAAGGACAACTCCCAAGCATGGCTAATTGGTACTCTAAGGAGAAATTAGAGGAAAAATTTCCTCACATCATTCAATAAAAGTTGTTGGGACCAAAAGCGTTCCAAACGGGGGAGTTATTGTCTAGATTGAGTTGATATATTATTTATCATCCATCTTGATGCTTTTGAAGTAAAAAATTTGGAGGAATCATCTTCTCGGCTCATTTTTACCAATGACCCCAGTTTGAAAAATGGGTGAAAAACATTAGGAGTCAATCTGTGGCCTTAAATGAGAACCTTCTTTGGTCTCAACCTTATTATTGACATAGATATCATAAATTTATACATTACTATGGGCCTAGATCCCATAAAGTAGATATTGATACATTTCCAATAGCATAAGAAATATCTCAATTAAAGATGATATGAGAAAGTTATGCCTCATAAAAGTTGACTTATAAAAATTGACTACCATAATTCAAAATGATGCCACACTAGCTCTGGCTACTCATGGAAAAGGGGCTAGCTACATGGGTACTATGAAGAAAAACCTAGAAGGGTTGATTTGCAACTCATATCGTTTGTTGAATGGTTCAAATTTAACCCTTTGCTAACTACTCGGTTGTGTTATAACTATGCTACTAGGAGGACAAGGGGTTCCATTCTATTCAAATCTATTTTGTTCCATAGACAAGCCTAGTAGGTGAGAGTGGGTAGATATAGAGCGAACGAAGATGTTTGTGCATAATGTAGTAGCCAAGAGGCCATAGGTCTTATTTCTTTGTACTTGGATCCATTTCCATTTAGATGATGAGAGAACAAATCAATCTCACTTCTAGTGGGGTTTTCTCCCATAAGAGTTTCTCAAGTCATATATTGCATTATTATGCCATTGTGAGTGATTCTATTTGTGCCAATTCTCCTTTTTCTCTATTTTATATATCGTATACTTAAACATAACACAATAATTAACAAATCCAAAAATATAAGGAAAATTTAACGTTTTATGTTGTAAATTTTGACTTTTCATTATGTTTTTAATTATGTTGATAAGAATATCTATTTCAACTGCTAGAAGTGGGCTTGCAAATTTTTATTTTTTTTATTAAATGGATGTACAAGATTTGATCTCAAGTGAATATTCATAGTTGTATAGAAGATATGATGAATGAAATAAAAAGATTTTGAAATGTTTTTTAGTTTCAAACCAAAGAATAAAAAATTAATACATGTCTTAATTTTTTGCCAATTGTTAACTCGATTGGAGCTACCACTTCCATTTACTTCTACTAGTTATATTATGTTGATTGGAATTTTCTTCTGCTAGTTAGATTGGCTGCATGTTTTAGATTATTTTGATCAAAGCTATTGGAATATCATGTGTCATTGTGTTGTAAATGCCAAGGCTTTAGTTGATTGTAACATACCTGCTACTATCTCTAACACTAACTAATTTAAAAGCATGGAAATTATTATGCTAACCTAATCTCCATGGTCAAGTTATAGAATGAGGTCTAAATTTTTTAGATTCTATTTTCCCATCTTGAAACTCGAAATTAATGACTATATCTTATTCTTCTTGTTGGGCCGATTCTGGCGATATATAATTGCACCTCTACAGGGCTATAAATTCGCAAGTTGTAAACCCATAAAGGTTGGCATATTAAACTTGGTTGAGTCATCTTGACGTACCAACAGTCATTCACACAAACCCATGCGATGCCTATATGGCTAACCTAGTCAACACCCATATGGCAACTTGACCCTAGCTACCGACTCTTCCATGTCTTTCTATGTCTTACAGATATCAATGAAAGCACAAGCGTAAATAAAATCAGATTTCAGGGACGGATTGACTTCAATGACAAGCAGAGTGAGAGAGAGATTCTGAAAAGGCTGCCTGCTCTCTGCGCTCCATCCAATCTCTTCTGATGAATTTCTACCTCTGTGTTTACTGTGTTTTTTTGTTTGTGATGAAACAAAGAAATCGATGATGGATATTGGTGGGTATGGAAAAGTTCGATTTCACGGCCACTCTGTGCAGTAAATAATAAAGTTGTAATGATGTTCGCCTGCATTATAAGACTCCCCTTACTGCTAACGCCTTATCATCTCCCTTAAAGAAACGCGGGAATTTTTAATGCGAGATGCCTGTGTAAGAGCTGCTTTGTCATTTTCTTCAAATTGAGTGAAAAACAAGCAAAAGTTGGATGGAAATTCTTTACCCGTGGAGGAACACAGTGAAATTATCATTCCAAAAGTAGGAATTTATGTGAAAGCAAGCACCCGAAATCTGTACGATTTAATTAACTTGCTCAAGAAGAAATGTGGAGTTCACTCACCCACATTAATATCGTTTTGTAAAGTTAATGGGGTTTGTAAATATCTTACCAAAGATGTTTAAATGTGAACATCCTAAGTTCATGTCTTGATTTGCAATGTGAACATCCTAAGTTCATGTCTTGATTTGCAGCAGGGATGGATTTTGACAGGTAAATAGAATAGCAGTTTAAAAGATAGATATATTTTGTTTATTTTGTTATTACATATAATATGATTAGAGACTTAATTATCTGAGTTTTAAACATGTGTTTTTTTTCAAGCTTCAAATTTATTAATTTCTTAATATATAAAATTATAATTATAATTTATTATTATTATAAAATTTCCAATTAAAAAATTTCTGTATCAAAAAATAATATATTATTAATTATTTGTTTTTTGATGTTATATTGTTTAATTTCAGACTATTTTTTCTTGAATTCAAAATTATTATATATTTTACTTAATATATATATTATATAATAAAGTATTACATCTATTTTTAATATTAACAAGGGTTATATAGTAGCTAGTACTTAATAACTTAAATATTTTTAATTAAAAAAATAACAAACGAAACAAATTTTTTATCACAGAAATAAACAAGTAATAAAAAACATGGTTGAACGTTATCACTAAAAATTAAGAAATGATTAACTAATATTGTTTATATTACATATATTTATATGTCTGTTTTTTATTTTATTAATATATATATATTGTTTATATTAAATTTATTAAATGCATTTTATTATAATAATTAAATCATTTTAATTTGAAAATATTGTGAAAAAATTATTAATTCATGAAAATAGAAATAAAAAATTAGTAATTAATATAAATGGAAGTTACTAAACGATCCATAATAAGACCTCAACCAATCACTTTACAAATAGAATAATAATAAAAAATAACAAAAATTGAATTCATAATAGTAAACTTTGCATAAGCGTCATATTTTTTTTTGGTGAAACACAAATTAATACCCAGTGAAAAACAAATATATTATACCATACATTTTACTAGGATTTCTATTAGTAAGCATATATAAGGAAGGAAAGGCTTTTGAAGAACCTTTAATGGTTTTCATTTCTTGTATTTATTGCTAAACATTTTTCTTTCTTATGGATATAATTGTATACTCAATTATTCATAAAATTTAAACAACAATATTAAATATTTATATTAATTAGTAAATATATAATGAATTGGTATAATGGTGGATAAATATTTATTATTATTATTGTTAATATTATAATAAGATTTTTTATATTAAATATTAATATTTTTTTAAGTTTGGTGATGTTTTTTCTGTTTTCTTTTAGAGTATGGATTCTTATGTTATAGATTGTTAAAATTTTAAGATATGATATCCTTTCTACTCTAATCCGTCAATTGATTTGATTCTTATAACTAAATATCTTGTTTATATGAATCTCATGGAGACAAGTCTTTCAATTCTTCTTATAAGAATCCCAAGGATACACCCTTATGAAGCCTTTCAAGCCTTTATTAATCTCATTCTCAAGTGCTGAGTGGGATTTCTCCCCTCACTGTGTCTTCACTTGCCTACCTATGCATTTTTATTCACTTCTTGTCTTTTTCCCTATTTGCTTCCAATCTCTATTTCTGGATCTCCAACGGGCTTTGTTTGGATTTGTGCCTTCTTAGATAGTTGGAACCAAGATCATGTTTCTTTTTCCTTTTCAAATTTGATAGGCTCTATAAATTCATTACATTCACCTATGCTTGTCTTTTTTGGGTTATGACGATCTTTTCATTGTCTTCCTTTCAACTTCTCAATTCAACTCTCAAGATCTTGAGAGTAGCCATCCAATCAAGAGAGTTTTCCTCTAGCATCTTCCCAAATAAGTCCTCTTCCTAATTATGATGGGATCCATCCATGTTATATTTTACCATTATGTTGCTCATTCTTCTATTTCTTCATAGAATTTGTGCCTTCTTCTGCATTGTCTCTCACACATACACATAATTATTAGTTAAATATGACATGAATATTGTAATTTATCACCTTTGTTTTTTAGCATTAGGCATGTTGATTTGAGGTTGTTCACAAAATCAAAACCTCATGTCAGTTATATGTGCTAGAGAAAAAGGACATATCGGTATTCTTGCAAGATTAGAAACCCCATCAACTCCAAACAAAAGCTTATCATACATAATGATTAAACTATCATATTAAATTCTATCATTTATGTGTGTGTGATCCTCTTCAGGTCCCATGTTGAGCCCTTTCTTTGATACCACCCTGTATCACTCCCTCTCATCCCCTTAACTTTTCTTGGGCCGTGGGAGGTGTTACCTATGCCTTTCAACCCAACCTCCAATATTTTTTATGAAGATGGAGTTACCAAAACCTCACTTTTCAAACTTTATGGAAATTAATTCTGGAACCACCATTATGAACAAATAATTGACAATGTTTTGATGATATAAATTTTGCTCTAATCTAATTCACATATCGCAAGTTATCCTCATTAGAAGTTTGTTAATTACCATCACAAGGTTGCCATGTGGCACGCACATGGCTTCCGCCTAGCCTTAATGGCACAATTATGTCATTATGCCATAATGATTACACCTAGCCTTAATGGCACAATTACATCATTAAGCCATAATGATTACTCCTTATCATACCACCGGTTGTAAGTTAACAAGTTACAACAAACTAGCCATTGGCGGGCTCTTAGTGAGCAGGGTTCCCATGCTAAAAACATGACTGAGCTTGAGTGAAATCCGATTTAGCCATACTAGCAGGATCACTAGCCCCTCTATAGTAGTTTTAAGTTTTGGGAAGATGGTGGGGAGGAGATAAGTAACCTTAGTCATCTGTCAAATACAGGAAGATTGGTGTTAATCCCCACCACAACCCCCTTCTTGTTAAACATAGTCCACGAGCGAGCCCCCTCATTCGATCTCAACCATCGATCTAGCACCTTGTCGACCATAGTATTCCACTGCTCATCCATCCATAAATTGACAAAGGGGTGGGGTCTTGGCAATGGGCAGTGGCCCAACTGCATAGTTCCACAAGCTAGAATTTTGGCCACATCACCTTAGTCACGTCACCCCATGCCACGTCCCCTCCCCCTCATGAGTTTTGCTATTAGCCACCTAAGTTATGAAATACTTCATGCAAATGAGGCATTGCTCAACCAATCCAATAACCAATGAGTAGTTATGTCAATTGAAGATCATCTTCCTGTTAATGTTTCCCATCTATCAAAAATTAGGGATAACATAAATGTTGAGTGATAACACCTTTGCTCACAAATCTGATGAATGTTGGGTGGCCCTATAAACTACCAAGCCCATTTAAAACATATCTATGGAAACTGTAGCCAATATAGTATAATTTCCCTACTGAGGAAGTACTGAAGTGTTGTGAGCGCAAAGACCACAAGGTGATCTTGTTAGACACCAGAGCCAACAAATGGAATATTTCCCAACAATTGTCATCTATCTACCACCACCAGTGCTACCTTATCAGAAAAGCACTAAAGGGTTTTGAGTTCCAAAAGGCATGAAGCAATCTCATCAGTTATTGAATTGGTATATGGAATATTTTATGGCGATTCTCATTTGTTTATTGCAACAGGTCGATTATGGAGGTTTTAAAAGTTATAAGAGACAATAAGTGTTGGGAAGTTTTGTCAACAAATGGACCTAACAAACAATTTTTTTTATAGCATTTGAAGTTTCTATTATAGCCATCACTGTTGTCAACCTATTCATTATCTCAATTTAGAACTATAAGGGTGCTATTAGTTGCGAAAGTTCAATAGGCTAGCACCTTTCGTTTTAAGGCCTTAGTTAAGTGGTTGGTCCTATTAATTGTCCCACTTAGCACCAGGTGTTGGTGAATTTGGTGAAAAATGAGACTATTGACATCAATGGTACCTTTAAAGGTTTGTGAAAGTCCCAATGGAACTATATACAATAGAACATTGATCCATAGTCTTGATTTAGTATACTAATTGTGGGATTTCCCCATCATGAAACATGAGGTTATATTGAATATAGGATAATATCGAGGGTTTGGGTCACCATGCATGAAGAAAGTAGGGTGCATTTGTAACAACCCTCATCAAAATTCCATGTAATAAAGTTAGTAAAGGAAAAATAATAACCAAGATCATGGGACATGTATTCCAAGCTGAATGTTGGGAAAAACATCTTAGTGTGGGTTTTCATTTGTTTTATTATGGCTAAGGGAAATTTGCAAAGACAATGGAAAAGGCTTTGAAAACATAAAGAGGCATTAATTGGCATTTTATTTATGAAATTAATGGAAATTAGGAGAGAAGGAAGGTGAAAGGTCACTGGATGCATGTGAGGAGGAAAATGAAAGAAAATAATGAAAATGGAAGAAAATAGAGGCCTCATTAATAAAAAGGCTTGTGAGGATCAATTGTTTCTTTTTGTGAGTTCAGTTTTGGAGATATCTCTCTATTCTCTCTCTCTCATACCCTTGGACACTTAGAGTTTTCTTGGAGCACTTCACCTTTGGATCAAAGAAAGCAAAGAAGGCAAAGCAAAAGTAAAGATCAAGCAAGGAGGAGTAGGAACACACAACTACAGTAGGATTATTTGCAGGTATCAATTTGCATGTTTGATTTCCTTGCTAGATTTGGCATGCATGGTACATGCTTGTGTGTATTTGGTTCTCTTGATGTCATTGACATGGCTTTTTCCAGTTGTGACAATGGTCTTCAGCCTTGCCTTGCCATTTCCAAATAGCCACGGTGTGGCGGGTTCTCTTATATTTGGTTGAGTTGGATCGTCGGATGGACTCGAAGTTGAGTGAAGTAGTCTCAGGATTTTATTCGCAAAGCTTAGGAATCCTAGGATGGGATACATGGTAAAGCCTAGTTGTGAACATTTAAATTAAGCCTAGGAATCCCTTAACCAATGAATGGTGGGATACACAATAAAGATCAACGATAAATACCGTTGATTGGGCCTAAGAATCCCTTGACTGGTAATGGTGGGATAAATGATAAATCCCACAACGTGGAGACCTCATAGGCCTAGGAATCACTTAAGGATTGAATGAAAAAATACGCAGTAAAGCAGAGAGGTTGAGATGGAAAAATTCCTCATGATTTAGGTGGAGAGGTCCAGAGGCATCTATGCTTTTTGGGGGGCCTTAACTTATCTAGTGGGGATTGTGGAAAATACTGGTTCTATTGATGATGGTTGAGGTGGTTTGGCTATGGGAATCCCTGGTTGGTTTTGTGGTAAGTCACACATTCATGCTTGGAATATGGAATGGGGGTGATTGGCTGAAAGAAAGATTTGATTTAGCCAATCTATGGTCAGGTGGTTTATGGAAGTCCCATACATGGCTGGGTTTTGAATTCATTAATAATATTTATTTGTCCTTGGTATATCATGTGTAAATATACTAGGTTATATGAGACTATTATGGTTGTTGTTATAGGTTGGTCATGAGTATGTTTTATGATAGGATTGATGTATGATTTCCATCACGTTTTGATTTTCTAATGAATTTACAATGGATATATGACCTAATATATGATAATGTAGACATTGTGATAAGGAAACAATGAGGAAAATTAGATAAGTATGAGACCCCTATGCTATTGCATATTAGTGTCACGTTTGATGAAATGCCATGGCTAGTAGGGGTCCAGTCAAGTCACTGATCAAGTAATTTCATTAGTATCCTTATTCCATTTTTATTTATCATTTTTGAGAGTTTCATGAAGTTATGGGTAGTGGCCTGAGTCTTTTCCTTGAAGAAGTGGCACGAAATCGAGGGTCGCTAGCTCAAAACTAGCTGAAAAAGTCCATAGTCATTGGCATTCCCTTGTTGTGGGAGTGACTAGAAGGCTGCAGTCACATGAATGGCTTGTCATGGCAGCGACTAGGGTTCATATTAGTAAAATGTCAATATGTCGAGGGGGTTGGTCACCTGGAAGGGGTGGTTGGCTACTGAAGGTATTGTAGTAAGTGTGGAAGGCTAGACTAGTTTGGATTTGTTGGTTCCACTTCCTTAACTGTACATGAAGATTTGAATCACACATTAGTAGCCTCTCATCACATGTTTACCCCGATCAACTGGTTAACTTGGGTAAATGTGGGAGGAGAGCATTACAACATCAACATCACTCTTGACCTGGATGAACTATTCTTTATAAATGAAAAGTGTTAGTTAAAGAAAATGAAACATGGACACATAGTTTGTCACGTCCATCATCAACATGGCATTAAATAGCACAACCCAAAACTTAATTTTTATGTAAATAAAGCCCAACTATAAACCTATAAGGTATGTGGTCAATCTTAAGTTTGATACTGAAATTTAGGCAATCGACTATAAACCTTTAAGATATATTGCAACCATGCATTTGGTAGTGAACAAACTAGTTCAAGCATACACTCTATATTCTTAAACACATAAGGAAATTGGTCAATTATTAGCATAAAAATATGTTTCAAGGATTCACTCATGAACATACATGATTAAACATTAATCATCAAAAAAACAAAGAATACCATAGTATATAATCTAAAATGCATAAACAAGTATCCTTATTGGTGGTTGGCAAGTGAAGGAGGGACTTCCACTATCCACCCAACCATGGGTCAACTACACTACCACCTTTCTTGTAGTTTACCATCCCCGAGCCAAATCCAAAATCTGAGGGGATGTTTTCTTAAGGGATAATTCACACCAATGGCTTCTTAAAAACTCGAAGGTGGAGTCCACTATCCAAGTTGTTTATCAGATTCCCTCTTGTAATAAGAACCATAGTGGCCCACTTACTCTCCCAAGTTCAATTATAGGGCTTCACCTAAGGTCTAAATAGGGTATTACTCAGTTCAAGAGATTGAATCCATTATCTAGGTAGTTTATCAATTATCTTTTCACAACAAGCACCACAAGTGTCTACAATCCATTATCCAGGTTGTTGATAATCACTCTAGAAAGCACTATAGTAACTGAAATTGTTATGCCCGTGTGTTTTTTGAATTATTAACAAACAACACAGTGATTCGGTCATCCACTAACCTTCTCACTAGTCATTCTAGGCATGAACACATGGTCAGATGGAGTCAAACATAAAACATATGGAATAGCACCCGAATTCCATATGGAATAAAGATTAATGTTTATAATTCCCATATGGAATAATTAATTTTTTTTTTAAATATGGAGAGGTGGAGATGATACAAACACCAACCCCTTAAGGGAACACTTTCCTTGGTGTTCTATAATGAGGAAAGAAAATAAATAAAAATAATCTTTATAATTGTATCTCTTACATTCACTTAGTCATTAAACAAAAATAGGAAAAATGCCCTCATTTTTTCTGCATATTCCCAGGTTGCTTCATTTGTTCCAAAGTACTTCCATTACACCTTGACCTACTATATTACTCAATTATAGAGCATGGTTTGTCATTGATCTAGGATGCATTATGGTTCTGGTTGAAATTCTCCCAAGGGTTTCACCTGTATCACATACAAATCAACCACATGATTAGTGTCATGTATATACTTATTAAGGAAATAAATGTGAAATACATTATGTGCCTTCATCATGGGTGGTAAGGCTGGGTTATAACCTACTAGTCCCACTCTTTCCAAAATCTGAAACAGTCCACAAAATCTCTAACTTAGTATAAGTCCCCACTCTTAGTGATTTCTTTCTTGGTTTGATGTGGAGATACAGTTGACCTCCCACTTCGAATTATTTATGCATTCTCTATTGGTCTACACAACTCTTTTTTTTATGGGTTTCTTTCAATATCTACCTGATATTAATAACTTCTTGCTCCATTTCTTTCAGCGTGTCAGTTCCAAGAATAACTTTATTCATTGGGTCATCTTAGGTGACAAAAGTGTTTCATCTCCTACCATACAATGCCTCAAATTGGTTCATCTTTAGTGACTCTCAGTAAATATTATTGTATGAAACTTCAACTAATGGAAGGAAGTCCTCTTCCTACCTCTTTGGCTAATGCATCCTCAATATGTCCTCTAAAATTATGTTCACTCTTTAATTTTTTTCATATGTCTGAGGCTGATATGATGTACTAAAGGCTAGCTAGGTTCCAAAACCAACAAGAAATGCATTTCAAATATTGGAAGTAAACTTGGCATCCTAATCCCATATGATCTTTTTGGGTATGTCATGCAATCTAAATATTTCCTTCATAAAAATTTGAACTATGTCAATAGCTTTGTGGGTGGACTTGACAGCTACAAAGTGATCTTCCTTACTCAACTTGTCCACAACCACCATAACATTATCATGTTGCTTAGATTTCCTAGGAAATCCTGTGATGAAGTCCATATATATGAATTTTCACTTCCTTTTAGAAATTGGGATTGGTTGTACTAATTGCGTTGGGTGCCTACATTCTAGCTTGACTTGTTGGCATTCGAAGGACCTTGGAATGTATTCAAGAATTTCCTTCTTCATTCCTGGCCAATAATACAATCTCTTTATTATTTTTATTATTTAATGATAACCAGGATGACCTGAATTAAGGTATCCTATGAAATTCATCCATTATGAGGTTTTTCAAGTCAGTTAGATAAGGCACATATCCTCTATCTTTGAGCAACAACGTATTGTAATTAGGGAGAATCTAGACCTTACTAATTGCTCCCTAAGGTTATTGTTGTAGGAATTCCTTCACGTGTTGTAAACTTTCATCATGTATCAATTTCTCTTTGATCCTTTATTTGATTTCCATTTCATAGGTGCTTATGGCTTCCAAGTGAGCCACTTGTAAACTTCTGCTATGTGTATCAACTACTATCTTCTCTTTGCCTTTAATATGTTTGATATCAAAATCAAATTCACTAATTAGATCTAACCATTTGGATTGTCTTACATTTAGTTTGGGTTGATCAAAGAAGTATCACATCCCTCCATGATATTACATCAACACATACTTCCTCTAAGCAAGTAGTGCATCTACATCTCTAGTGAATATATTATGGCTGGAAGCTTCAAATCATGAGTGGCATATTTCCTTCCATGCTTATTGAGTTTCCTTGATTCATAATAGACTATATGTCTTTCTTGCATAAGGACTCTCCTTAGTCCTTCCATGTAAGCATTTGTGCAGACTATTAAGTCATTGTATAGGTCTATTATGGTCAAAATAGGTGCACATGTGAGTAATTTCTTGAGTTGTTCAAAACTAGCTACACACTCTAATGTACATTGAAATATCACTCTTTTCTTCTATAAGGTTGTTATTGGATGCCCAAGTTTTAAAAAATATCAAATGAAATGTCAGTAAAATTCAGCTAATCCCATGAAAGATCTAACATCTATGGCATTTCAGGGAGTGGGTCAATGCATTATGGCCTTAAACCTATTAATATCTCTAGCTGCGCCTTCCTTTAAGATGACTTGTCCCAAATATTGAACTTGTGATTTAAAAAAATAACATTTGTTGAGTTTGGCATAAAATTTGTGTTCCATCAGCAAATGGAACATTTCCTTCAAGTTTTTATCATGCTCTTGTTTGGTTCATGAGTAAACTAGGATATCATCCGTAAACACCAGAACACATTTGTCCAAATAATAGCTGAGGATGTTGTTCATTAGGAACATAAATGTGGTGAGGGAATTTGGGAGCCCAAATGGTACCAACAAAAACTCGTATTGCTTCTATCTCATCCTGAATGTTGTCTTATGAATATCTTCATCTTTAATTTTTGCTTTGTGATAGCCAAATATTAAATCTATTTTGGAAAATATTGTGTCTTCATTAAGTTAGTTAAATAAATTGCCAAATTCTTTGTAGTGGGTATTTGTTCTTCATGGTAGCTTTATTCAAATGTTGGTAATCAATATTTAGAAAAAGTTGACAGAGGACACTATTTTGGGAAAGAGGTTTACAACTAAAAAATAGGGGTAGGATGAGCTTTGGAAGTTTGGGTTGAAAGGAAAACTTCCAAGCATGGCTAAATGGTACTCTAAGCAGAAATTAGAGGAAAATTTTCCTCACATCATTCAATAAAATCTTTTGGGACCAAAAGCCTTCCAAACAGGGGAAGTATGATCTATATTGAATCAATATATTATTTATCATCCATGTTGATGCTTTTAAAGTCTAAAATTTGGAGGAATAATCTTCTAGGCTCATTTTTACCAATCACCCCACTTTGAAAAATTGGGTGAAAAACTTCAGGAGTCAATTTGAGGCCTTAAATGAACACCTTTTTTGGTCTCAACCTTATTATGGACCTAGATCTCATAATTTACACATTACTATGGACCTAGATCCCATAAAGTAGACAATGATACATTTGCAATGGTGTAAGAAATGCCTCAATTAAATATGATATGAAAACGTTATGCCTCATAAAAGTTGACTTATCAAAATTAACCACCATAATTCAAAATGATGCCATGATCAGCTCTGGCTACTCATGGAAAGGGGGCTAGCTACATGGGTACTATGAAGAAAAATCTAGAAGGTTTGATTTTCAACTCATATCATTTGTTGAATGGGTCAAATTTAACCCTTCGTTAACTACTAGGTTGTGTTATAACTAGGCTACTAGGAGGACAAAGGGTTTCATTCTATTCAAATGCATTTTGTTGCATAGATAAGCCTAGTAGCTGAGAGTGGGTAGATACAGAGCGAACAAAGAGGTTTGTGTATATTATAGTAGCCAAGAGACCATGGTTCTTATTTCTTTGTACTTCGATCCATTTCCATTTAGATGATGAGAGAACAAAGAAATCTCACTGCTAGTGGGGTTTTCTTCCATAAGAGTTTCTCAAGTCATATATTGTATTATTATGCCATTGTGATTGATTGTGCTTGCGACAATTCTCTTTTTTCTCTATTTTATATATCATGTGCTTAAACATAACACAATAACTAACAAATCCAAAAATATAAGGAAAATTTAACTTTTATGTTGTAAATTTTGAATTTTCATTATGTTCTTAATTATGTTGATAGGGATATCTATTTCAACTACTGGAAGTGTGCTTGCAGAATTTTACTTTTTATTAAATGGATTTACAAGATTTGATCTCAAGCAAATATTCACACTTGTATACACCATTTGATGGATGAAATAAAAAGATTTAGATTTTTTTTAGTTTCAAACGAAAGAATAAAAAATTAATTTATGTATTAAATTTTTCGCTAGTTGTTAACTCGATTGGAGCTACCACTTCCATTCTGTTCTACTAGTTATATTATGTTGATTGGAATTTTTTTCTACGAGTTAGATTGGCTCCATGTTTTAGACTAGTTTGATCAAGGCTATTGGAATATCATGTGTAATTGTGTTACAAATGCCAAGGCTCTAGTTGATTGTAACATACCTGCTACTATCCTAACCCTGACTAATGTTAGAAGGAGGAAATTAATATACTAACCTAATGTCCATGGTCTAGTTATAGAAATGGGGTCTAAATTTTTTACATTTTGTTTTCCCTTCTTGAAACTCGAAATTAATGATACCATCTTATTCGTCTTGTTGGGCCAATTCTGGCGATACATAATTATGCCTCAACAATGCTCTAAATTCACAAGTTGTAAACTAAGGGTTAGCCTATTAAACTTTTTTGAGTCATCTTTACCTACCACCTGTCATTCACACAGACCCACACAATGCAACACCCATATGGAAACTTGACCCTAGCTATCAACTCATCCATGTCTTTATATGCCTTACGGGTATCAATGAAATAACAAGCGTAAATAAAATCCCACTATTACCACTCCATTAGAGCTAGGCCCACAGTGCCACCTCACCCCAAGAATAAAAACTTGGCGATTCCCCTCAATGTTCTTTCGAAAATTGTATAAGGTACCTTGTGCTTGAACTGTCGAGATTACATGGACCATACAACATCCTCCCCCTCTAACTTAACACACTAATGGTGAAAACTCTTTGCTCATTGGGCCCATGAGGGCCACATCACCCCGAAAAAATACCCCCCCAAAAATATTTTTTTCTACCCTTCCTCAAACTTTCACGGTGCTCCTTCGAGGCTTTGTTGGTAGTTCCAACTTTATGTTTTTGGATTGGCCTCCCCCTTGACTGGTAAGTGATTACACTTGAACCACACAATACTCATGCCCATAAAACAAGGCCCACATGCCAAATCACCTCGAGTATTAAATCTTGACAACTCTACCATGCATTTCGCCTAAATATTCTAATGTTTGGGGTCCAAGGTGATGTCATATTTCATCACTCATCCCACTTAGATGAGGTCCCATGTAACCTTTGAGCCTAGTCATTCATGGATTCCCCATCACATGTGATTTAGAGAGTTTTCCCTTCTTTATGCATTAGGTATAGGCCCCGCTAGCCCTAAGGTGCAACGCTTCTATTTTAACATAAATGTCCCTTGTTTTAGCTCCCATGGTCCACGTCTCCTCATGCCCCACTTTAGGCATAGGCCTTTAAAAACATGGGACCATACAATTATCACAATACAAAGGAAAACACGAGAAAACCCGCAACCGAACCATAAGCTAGACTTCAAAAATTATACACCCATGCTTATAAGTATCGGTGGGTCCACTCTCAGTTCATCTCCTTTCCATTGTGCTCTCCATTCTTCGATCTTCGATCAGATCGATCTCTAGCGCCTGAAAAATATCCTGGCCATTGATCCAAACCATCCAACGGCCCCTATACCCCACTTCCCACTAGTCACCCGGGGAGGATATTTGTTGGCTTTGTCAGTGTTTTTGATAGTTGGACAGTGAAATGAAATGAATGCATGGCCGGAAAGGGAAAAAATCAATAGCACGATGTAGCCGAACCAACAGAAATAATCATGGAACATCACTGGCATAAGTGAACCACCTAACAGCGTGACGAAATTAGTAGAATTTGATTACTACGTTTGTTAGAAACAAAGCTCTCTAAGATCATGTTTATCCAGTTACGACATCAAGTAGTTAGTAGACAGAGGGGATAGATTAAGACATCACGAGCCTCAAAGAGTTCGAGAGTATTGTAAAAAGCCTATAAATGGCTAAAAGTTTGAAGTAAGAGGGGTTCAACTTTGGAGACTGTGGATACTCTGTTCCTCCAAACATCTCATATTTATTCCAGTAATACAAGATTCTTTTATTGTTACATGTTCAATCGCCATCTTCTCCTTTGTTCTAAGCTTGCACTTGAATAGGATATTCATGTTTTCTTTTGTGTCTAATGCCAGATAACTATCATCTTATCTCTACGTTGATAAATTAGATTTGCAATCTTCAATTACTTTTTGTAGCTATCCATTCATATGTGTTTATGTATGTAACTGTCGGTATAGTTAGGATTCTCCATCTATTCATTGAATCTATAAACTATTGAGCACTAGTGGTTGAAAGCCTTGTCAAGCTGAGGGTGTTCATGCATGTCTTGAGTGAAAATAGAGTTGAAACAATCATCTGACTTGATCCAAACCCCAATACATTCCAATAGTTTAGAGAGTGATATTGAACATTTATATGTTACCAGGCATCTCTGAGCTACATCCTAGGAGAGTTTCCTAGAGTGCTAACATAATTAGCATTGCTGCTAGGGAGAGGAGATTGAAGCTATTACCATGGGGAGGTTAGGGCCTAAAGAAGAACAAAGACATACCCATCTTAAGCACCATATGGCTAAGCCCCATATCCATGCGTGAAGGTAGAGAGATCCGATTTGTTGATGCGAGGCATCGTGGTTGATTTGATGACCTTGGAGGTTCCTACCTGGAGGTTTTCAATGGAGCATATTGGAAAATTGTCAGGGTATTATCCTAGAGATGAAGTGGAAATGGGGCCTATACCTAATGTATAAAGCTAGGAAAACTCTCTAAAACACACATGATGGGGAAGCTATGAATGACTGGGCTCAAAGGTTACATGGGACATCATCTATGTGGGATAAGTGATGAAATATGACATCACCTTGGATCCCAAACACCAGAATATTTAGGTGAAGGGCATGATAGAGTCATTGAGATTTATTACTCGTGGATATTTGGCATGTGGGACCTATTATGTGGGCATGGGTGTTGTGTGGTGCAAGTGTAATCACTTACCCATCAAGGGGGAGGCCAATCCATACATACAAATTTGGCACTGCCAACACAGCCCAAAAGGAGCACCCTAAAAGTTCAGGGAGGGTTAGTAACATTTATTTCTAGGGGGGAGTGTTTTTGGGGTGATGTAGCCCTCATGGGCCCAATGAGAAAATATTTGTTGCCATTAGTGTGATAAGTTAGAGGGGGAGGATGTTGTATGGTCCATGTAATCTTGACAGTTCAAGCACAAGGTACCCAATACAATTTTCGAAAGAACATTGAGGGAAATCCCCAGTTTTTTATTCTTGGCGTGAGGTGGCACTATGGGCTTAGCTCTAATGGAGTGGGAACAATGGGATTTTATTTACGCTTGTGCTTTCATTGATACCTGTAAGACATAGAAAGACATGGAAGAGTTAGTAGCTAGGGTCAAGTTGCCATATGGGTGTTGACTAGGTTAGCCATGTAGACATCGCATGGGTCCGTGTGAATGACTGTTGGTAGGTTAAGATGATTCAAAAAAGTTTAATAGGCTAACCTTTATGGGTTTACAACTTGCGAATTTATAGCCCTATTGAGGCCCAATTATATATCGCCATAATCATCCCAACAAGATGAATAAGATACTATCATTAATTTCAAGTTTCAAGATGGGAAAATAAAAGGTAAAAAATTTAGACCCCATTCTATAACTGGACCATGGAGATTAGGTTAGCATAATAATTTCCATCTTCTAACATTAGTTAGGGTTAGGGATAGTAGGAGGTATGTTACAATCAACTAAAGCCTTGGTATTTGCAACACAATTACACATGATATTCCAATATCCTTGATCAAAACAATCTAAAACATGCAGCCAATCTAACTAGCAAAAGAAAATTCCAATCAACATAATATAACTAGTAGAAGTTAATGGAAGTGGTAGCTCCAACCGAGTTAACAATTGGCAAAAAAAATAATACATATATTAATTTTTTATTCTTTGGTTTGAAACTAAAAAACATTTCAAAATCTTTTTATTTCATCCATCAGATGGTGTATACAGCTATGAATATTCACTTGAGATCAAATCTTGTACATCCATTTAATAAAAAAAACAAAATTCTGCAAGCCCACTTCTAGTAGTTGAAATAGATATTCTTATCAGCATAATTAAAAACATAATGAAAAGTCAAAATTTACAACATAGAAAGTTAAATTCTCCTTATATTTTTGGAGCATCAGGTTCAGGTAGCTTTGAACAATATTCTATATGTCTTCAAGAAAATCCTGTAAGAGAACAAATACATGTTGAGAGTATAACATCTAATACTAGCAGTGATGAAAAAATCTTAGAGATTCATAGAGCTCCTTATTCTTTAGTTTCTTCTTTCATTGTAAGCCCAAAGGAAGCCTCTCATCCTATCCCTCATACTCCTTTAGTCCTATCAGTCACTCCTCAACCCTCTATCATTCAGACTTCTAGTACCCTTATAGCCACCACAACTATGGCAGCACCACAAGCACCTACTAAAATCAAAAGAATCATAGCTGCTAGGTATGCACCTCTAGTACTGCCCACTCCTTGAATGCGATGCCTATTGGAGAATATCAAAAGTATATGCCTAAGTTCACTGGGATTCAAGGTGTTACAGTTGAGGAACATATTGAATCATTCTGTAGCTATGTTGATAACCTAGACATTCGTGAAGCTAATGTATGGATGAGAGTCTTTGTCCAAAGTCTAGATGGAGAGGCTAGAAAATAGTTCAGAGAACTAACCCCAAGATCTAAATTAGGAATCAAGGCTTTAGATGATGCATTCATAAAGCATTGGGGAGATAAGAAGGATCTAGTCTACTACCACACTGAGTTTGGGAACTTAAAGAAGGAAAATGGTGAGTTGTTTTCTGATTTTAATAAAAGGTTTAACCACATGTACAAAAAGATACCAGCTAAAGTAAAACCCACGACTACCTCTGCTAAACTCACATATGCCAGTGCCTTTGATTCTGACTTATGTCTATTGTTGAGGGAGAGATGATGTGCTACCTTGGCTGATATGGAGGATGTAGCCTTGGAAGTAGAATCAAACATCATGGCTGCAGAGAAGCTCAAGGGGAATGTTGATAGAAGGAGACAAAGGGGAAAATCTTCATCATCTTCAGATCCCAAGATAGATAAAATTACCAAGATGATAGAGTCATTAGCCTCTAAAGTCACCAAATTAATGGTTGAGCAGCACCCTGAGAAAGGAAGAGTTCCTAATACCTTTTCTCCTACAAATCCAAATCCATATAGAAGAGCTAATGAGCAGTTGCAGATTCTGCAAAGAAGCAAAGATGCCAATGAAAACAAAAGCATGAAGACCCCTTTACAGAATGTAGTCATGGAAGAAGAATAGTTTGAAGAAGAAGATGAGCTCCATTGTTTGGAAGACAAAGGTATTGCCTATATTTTTTACCTTAGGTGCCTATGAAAATTCATTATTCAATGACCACATCAACCAAGAGTGGGATGGTGGAGCTGTTCTGCAAACTGATGATCAACATAGATATGATCTGATGTCGAAGATGAATAATTCCAAGGAAACTCTTGTTTAGAGAGTTGTTGTCCCTACAATATAGCAAGCTAATAAGCATAAATGACCGGCAATTGATCCCATCATCCTTAAAGCTCCAGCTCACGAGGTAAGAGGCCTTGACAAATCCCCTTCTCTTTTCAATTTTGAATCAGAAATTCAAAAGCTAAGCATACCTATACCTCTTATGGAACTAGTGAATAATGTGTCCTTCAAGAGATCTATCCTTGAGGCCCTTGAGCCTAAAGCCATCTAAGGCTCCATTGACTATGTAAATCTGCAAGACGACAAACTAACTATTGTTCTCAACCCAATGATTGAAAATTGTGATGACAGCTCCCCATCATTCTATCTCTCTTTGATTATTAATGGAAAAATCCTTCACAACTACCTTCTAGACACAGGAGCTAGCCATAATATAGTGTCCAAGGCTATCATGGATGAGTTGGGTCTTGAAATTACCAAGTCTTACCATGACCTGTTTTCTTTTGACTCTAGAAAAGTGAAATGTTTGGGATTAATCAAAGACCTAGCCATCACCTTGTCTCAGATGCCCATGAAGAGCATGATGATGGATATTGTGGTAGTAGATGTACCCCCAAGTATGGCATGTTTCTTTCCAAAGGTTGGATCAAGAGATTAGGTGGAACATTGCAAAATGATCTATCCTATGCTATTGTCCCAGTTTTTAGAGCTGAGAGTAGGAGATTATAAAGAGAAGCTCAGTTGGCTTATATCATCAGTGATGAAAGGAATCCCACTAATCATCCCATCTATGTTGTTGGCACTGATTTTGGAGTCTGTATTCTTCAGATTGAAGAATCCCAGTTGGCCTCCATGCAGCTTAGGAAACCAGTTTGCCAGATTGCAGAAAAAGAAGGCCCACAAATTTGGGACATGGTCTTTGATGGAGCTTGCTCTAAGGAAGCTGCAGGGACAGGGGTAGACCTTGTGTCCCCCACACATGAATGAATTCATTTATCTTTCAAGTTAACTTTTCAGGTCACAAATAAAATAACAGAGTACGAAGCCTTGATATTGGGCTTAAACGCTTCTAAAGAAATGGGCATCAAAGGTCTGAAGGTGTTTGGAGATGCAGACCTTATCATTCAACAAGTGAAAAAAACTTTCCAAGAAAATCATCCAAGGCTAAAAGCATTCAGAGATGAGGTATGGAAGCTCACGTGTTCTTTTAATATTTTTAGCATTTCTTACATCCCTAGAATGAAGAAACAACTTGTGGATTCCCTTGATGTATCTGCTAGCACGTTTATTCCTCCTTTGCCTCCTAAATTGACTTATGGAATTCAAGTGAAATATAGACCATCTTTGCCTGACAATGTCAAATACTGGAAAGTTTTTGAAGATGATGATGAAACTAATAGGTTTTTACAAGTCATTGATGAATTTTCTAAAATGCACATTGAAGAAGAAAATGAAACCATTGAAGAATGCAACCAGTCCAAGCTAAAGGATGAGATTGGTCAAGATAGCATTGTTCAGCTACCTAGTAACCATATACCCAAAGGATTGGTGCCCCTAGAGAAGATATTTGATCATAATGATGTACCTTATAAGCCTACCAAAAAGGAAAATGAGTCTGTAGTTCATAGACATAATGTAGGGAGTCCAACCCATCCAAAATACATAAATCTGTCAACTCACTTGTCTTCTACCCAAAGTTTCGAGTATTGCACCCTGATGAAATAATTTATTGATATTTTTTCTTAGGATTATAGTGATCTTGAGACCTAGGACACTAACATCATCCAACATAAGATTCCACTGGAGAATAACACCATCCCTTTTAAGCAGAAATTAAGACCTATTAGCCCGTCTTATTGCCTTTGATTGAAAACAAAATCAAGAAGTTGTTGGATTCCAAGATCATAGTTCCCCTAAGATATTCAAAGTCGATAGCTAACCTTATGGTATCAAGAAAGAAGAATGGAGAAATCAGGCTTTGTGTTGACTTCAGGAATCTAAAAAATGCTCTACAAAAGAGAACTACCCCCTGCCTAAGATGGAACACTTGCTGCAAAAAGTTTCAGGGGCTAGAGTCATATCTTTCTTAGATGAATTTTTAGGTTACAATCAGATTGTTGTACATCTAGAAGATTAGGAAAAGACTGCCTTCACTACTCCTTGGGGCACTTTCTACTCCAAGATGCCTTTTGGACTGATGAATGTTGGGGCTACTTTCCAGAGGGCCATGGACATAGCTTTGTGGGAGAGAAGGACAAGTTTGTCCTTATTTACATTGATGACATAACGTTCTTTTCCAGCAGTCACAAGGACCATTTGTAGCATTTGAAGAAGGTGTTTCTAAAGTGCAAACGGTTTGGAATTTCTATGAACCCAAAGAAGTCATAGTTTTCTCTACAAGAAGACAAACTTCTGGGACATACTGTTTCAGCTGAAAGGTGTGATGATCGATCCAGCAAGAGTTCAAGCAATTCAGACGTTGTCCATCCCAAGGTCAAAAAGCGACATTCAATCATTCTTGGGTAAGATTAACATTGTAAGGAGGTTTATTCCAAACTTTGCAGAGCTAGTGAAGCACATCACTTCCATGCTGAAAAAAGGATCAGAAATAAAATGGATAGATGGTGCAAGAAGCTCTTTTGAAGTCATCAAACAAGATATCATGGAAGCTCCCACTCTAATCAGCCCATATTATACCAGGGAGTTTTATATCTTCTATTTTGCCCTTTATGATACACTTGCAGTAATTCTCTTGCAGAAAAATAATGAAGGTGTAGAGCACACTATGGCCTTTTTTAGCAAAACTCTGAAGGAGGCTGAAATAAGGTATGACCTTATTGAAAAACAAGCTTATGCTATCATAAAATCTTTAAAGGCACTCAGAATTTATATTCTGCATTCCAAAGTGGTTGCATATGTACCTTGAGCCTCAATAAAAGATGTCCTAACTCAACCAGATATTGATGGAAAGAGAGCTAAAAGGATTGCAAAATTCATAGAGTTCAACATAGAGGTGAAGCCCAACAAGCTTGTCAAAGGCCAAGGCTTGGCTAAGCTTTTGGCTAAGGAAAATTGTAGTTTGTTAGACATCAATTGTATGAGTTCAAATTCAGGTGGTTAGTGAACAGAGGAAGCAGCAGAAGAGAAAGAGCAGAATCAGTCTTTGGCTGAAAATCTAGCCACCTGTGAATGGTATTCCAGTGTAGTTGATTTTTTGCAGAAGCTAGAAGTCCCTCCAAGGCATAGCTCAAGTCAAGCCTGGGCCATTAAGCTCAGATCAATGAAATTCTGCATTAATAAAATTTCGCTCTATTGGAGAGACCCATTAGGGATCCTATTGAGATGTCTAGATAAAGGACAATCTATGGAAGTCATGCACTAGTTCCATTCTAACATCTGTGAAGGGAATCATTATTGGAAAACCACAACCCACAAGATCCTGAGAGATAGGTATTATTGGCCTACTCTATTCTCTGATTTGTTTTCTTTTGTGAATTCTTGTGACAAATTTCAGAGGTTTGCAAAAAGACAACAGCTGAAATCTCTGCCCTTGAAACCAGTAGACGCCAATGGTCCCTTCGAGTAGTGGGGATTGGACTTCATAGGTGAGATCAATCCACATTCTAGTGGCCATCTCAAATGGATCCTAGTAGCCACTGATTATTTCACCAAATGGATTGAGGCTACACCCACTAAAAATGCTAATCGTTAGGTTATCATAAAGTTCTTGAATGAGAAGATTTTCACTAGATTTGGTTGCCCAACCAAACTAGTCATTGATAATGAAGTAGCTTTGAAGGTAGAATAATTTGTGGACATTTGTCAATCCATGGGCATTCAATTGGCGCATTCTACCTCATATTATCCTCAAGGCAATGGCCCGGCAGAATCATCTAACAAGAGTCTTGTAAAGATAATCAAAAAACTGTTGGAGGACAACAAAAAGAACTAGGATTCCAAGTTGAAGTTTGCACTATGGGTTGAGAGAGTTACCAACAAGAAGTCCATAGGAAATTCTCCATTTAAGCTAGTTTATGGTGCTGATGTTGTTTTTCCTATCCAATTGATTCTCCCTATGGAAAAATTCTTGCAAGAAGAATAGGATGAAGAGAATGACATGGCGAGGATAATGAGTAACTTGGTTGAATTACAGTAGATCAGAGAACAATTGGTTGAGAAGTCAAGAATTCATCAGAAGAAGATCAAAGAAACCTTTGATAGAAAGGCAAAAATCGAAAGTTTTCAAGTTAGTGACTGGGTTCTCAAATGGGATGTATTGGAGGAAAAAAAGGAAAGCATGGTAAATTTTATGCCTTATGGACGGGACCGTTTTTCATTGCTCAAGTTCAAATGAAAAATAATTTCATTCTACACAATTTGGATGGGGAAGGTCTTTTTGATGGCCCAGTCAATGGGCGGTTTTTGAAACTTTACTTTATATGAGGCATTAAGGCCTTAATATTGTAATAGGTATTTTTAGTTTTATTTTGCTATGCAAATAAACTCCATGCCTAATGGAACGCTAGGAGATAAGAATGTTTTGGTTGTGTTGGATACCTATACCAATAGGTTTCATATTTCATGATTGGATATCAAAGGTCCAAATATGCTCTGCTTTGACAAATGCAAAGATCTCATATTTCCCTAAGAAGGCAATGTCTGTATCAGTTTTGATAAGAACTCAATTTTGATGGGTGGTCCAACAGTCTAATCTGGATCATGCCATGTTTTCAATTTCCATGTTGTAGAATAGAGAATGATATCTGTCCAAACTGTTTAATCTTGGCAGATCAGTAGCTAGGTAGAGAAGCTTAAGGTTCCCAACTGCTAAATCTGGGACCCTGGAAGGAATAAGGGTTGTACTAGATAGGAGATGCAAGCAAAAAAGCCAATGAAAAGAAAAGGCATTCAAAGGGTTTGCAAGTCCAAATGCACCCTCCAGGAAGGAACAAAAAATGCTAGGAGAAACTAGTTGGGTAGGTAGATGGGGTTGCAGAAATGGTGTCTCTTTCAAGATCAAAGTTGCTAAAACATCTGCAGGAAGAGCAACACACTAGAGCATGTCTAATTCCCTTGTTTTCATCTGTATTTCACTCATTACTAACACCCTTTCCCCAAGTTGCACAAAGCATAGGAATTCAAATATTTTACATTCTTATGGCTTTAAGAAGCCACATTTCTTGTGCAAAAATCTTTTCATTTTGATCTACTCCTAATTTCAAGTTATTTTCAGAGAAAACTTGGTTGAACTAGCCCTCACTTATATGTTCCCTCCATATTAACAACTAACTCTACTATTTAGCTCCTTATACCTCTCTATCCCTATTATTATAAACACCATGGTGTATAAACCCCACAATGCATAAATATCCCCTCCCTGGCACTATAGCCATAATATTCTCTCCCTGGGACTTGAATTGACACCTGGTCAAGGTCAAGAACCCATGACTCACCTTTTGCTCCCCCCGAAACCAGTTTCCCTACCCAAAGTGCCATTTTGCCTTGAAAAACCTTCAAAACCTTCAAAAACCTTTGAAAAACCTTTGAAAAACCCAAAGGGGCGGAAAACATTGCAAAATCACCCTTCCCCCGCCTTATCCTAAGGTCAGGGGGTTATTTGCCCTTCATATTTCATAAAACCCGTTTTGACCCTTCTCCTATAGTTTGCGCCTTATAAATGATTTTTTCCCGAACCATATGCAAACCCGCAAAAAACCCCTAATCCTAAGGTTCCCGGCATATTATTTAATTGAATATTTTAATGGCCGAGTGGGCCCCTTCCAAACATGCACGACCAGTCGGAGGACCCGCCAGCCGTCCGATCTCCGCCGGTCGAGATCCAAGGGTGGGCGGTCGATATCGCGCCCCGATCTGCCGACCGTTAACGTCCGGGGAGAGCGGTTTTGGGCCCGTACGAGGACGCGTGGCGGGCACGGAGGTTGTTCGGAGCCCTCTCCCCGTTACCGCTTTCGCTCCAAAAGTGGTGCGGGGAACCCGCTTACCACCACTCCACTTACCGCCTTCCCTCACACGTCACCACCACGTCACCCTGACGTCACCTCACTTCCGTCCGCTCCCGCGCCCCGTCAACCTCCACGCTGTCTTGCCACCACATCATCCTGCCACCGTGTCCCGCCACCCTGGCCATCACGTCAGCACCACGTCATCACCGTACGGCGGGCCCACCATGACGTCATGCTGACGTCATCGGCGGAAAAGCACCAATCGCGTTATTTTGCAAAATTTAACGTTATAACTGGCCTAATAAGCCGTTTTTAGTCATTTTCACGCGATTAAGAGAGGGGGCCGCTAAACAACCAGCTGCCGCGAAAATTCATCCAGACAGCAAATTTGAAGATTCCGACCGTTGAAAGTCCAGAATTCACGGTGCTAAGCTTCCACAGCCCAGCTCGCAAGTATCCAAGCTGGTTATTCCAGGTATTTAGCCGGTTTCCCCCACTTCGCCCGTGCTTTGTAAATTCACTGTAAATTCACCAATTGACACCATTAAAAACCTTCAAATTATAGTTCTGTGATAAGCCTGCCAAGCAACCTGCAGTACCCTACAACCACAATTCAGTAAGACAGTGCTCGTTTCGCGGGCTAAAAACCCCGAAAATCCTTCCCGATGTACTAGGCATTGTTCCCTTTTGCCAAGTACAGTCCACTTGCTGTTACACCACAGAAACCTGAGGAAACCCTGCAAATTTCTCAGTAACAATTCACACCCTGTGAATTCCATAGAAAAAACAGATAATCTTGCCTGCAACTCTCTCTGTAAAGGAACACCTCACTGTGTTAATAGTTGAATTGAAGTCAAAAGCCCTTTAAACGCTGATTGAATCTCTGCCCCTTTCTCCACAAACCGGCTTCTATCATGGCGTCTCCTGCAACTTCATCCATCAGTATGGCCTCACAGAGTCAGACAAACAAACAGCTGGAAGCCCTGACATTAGTAGATAAGGATAGTCTCATTGGAGACTTTGAAGGGAGCAGGGAATTTTTGCAGACCTTCAGTAGGTTAAGGGAAGACCACAAGGATGGACATGGCACATATGGGGTCTGGGAGTCAAACCTGCCCTACTACTGTCTCCCAGCTGTGAATGTTTTCCCTGAAATCATTCACCTCTGTGCTGAACATTATGATGCAGAGCATAGAGCTATCAGCACCTCATCAGGGAGGATCCTATTTCAAATCAATGCTGAGTCCATCAACAAAATGTTACATTTTGATCAGACAGAGTTACTGATCCCATTCTCCATGAATCAGTTGATGGACGCTGGTGACAAATTGATTGATGAAGAACTACAGAAAATCAGCAGAAACTTCATGAAACCTGAATGCCAGACCACAGGGCCCCCTCCCTATCTGAATGATCAATTCAACGATGTGGGCAGGCTATTACTTGACATGATAGCCTATGTATTGGGGTACCAGAACAGTGAGCATGTGGACAGAGGCATGCTAGCAATGCTATCTGTATACAGCCCATATCAACCCCCTGCCAAAAAATACAACTTTGCCAAATTCATAGCCAACAAGATCCATGATCAGCTAACCAAAGTGGACAGACAGGGGGTCTTCAGGTATTCAGCCTACCTTTACCTAATGTTCATGTACTATCACTCTGAAAACTTTCCATGCTATGTTAGAAGGCTGGACCATACAGGGGAAAGAAGATCTGTTATCTTCTGGACCTCAGTCTATCACAAAGTCACAATTTCACCCTATACCTATTGCGAATTTGTTGACCAATTTGTCTACCCACTCTGCTGCATGTTAATGAAGTCCCCACCTCCCAGAGTGTCCAGTGAGATAAAGAAAGCTCTGCAGCTTTCCAAGAAAAACGAAATAGGTGACTGGTACCTATATGAGCACCATACAGTCTTCAGGATCTATGGATGTGAGGTTTGCCCATATAGGCTCCCAAGATATGTGCCAATGAGGTTATTTGCACTTGAATATTATAGACAATTGATTCAATCAGACCTCACCCACTTCCATGGCTCCAAGAAAAAGGCTCACCTCAGTTTCAAAAGTGAAATGGGCCCTTTCATCATGAATAGAAAGGAAGGATGGGAGGACGCAGATCTGATCCTAAAGGACAAGTACAAGCTATCTTATAGCTTTCGGTGGGTCCCTTATGACCCTCAAGGAGTCATCTCGGCTAGGAGAACTAAGTATAGGCTCCTAGCTATTAAGCATTGCCAATACCCTCATATAGAACAATATGCCAATTTGCAAGAATGGCAACCAGACACTCTAGCTGAGAGTCTAACTGAGGAAGAGAGAATGCTTAAGAATGTCAAGGAGCTTGAAAAAACTATTGACCTAGATTATGTGCAGCAAGTACCCCTATTATTGCCTTACTCAGTAGGACAAGGGACCTCAGCAAAAACGATTGCACTTCAAGCACCTGCAACATCAACATCAGCCATGGATAAAGGTAAAGGCATATTGGGAGCAGAGAATGAGCAACAGGAACAGCAGACAGAGCAACAGGCTCAACAACAGGCAGGACAGCAGAAAGAGAAAGAAACAGAAAAGGAAAAGGAAACAGAGCAGGAGGCTCAGCAAAAAACAGGTCAGGAGGCCCAGATGGAGACAGAGCAGCACTCAGGCCAGCAGCAGAAACAAGTGGAAAAGCCATAGAATGGGCTGCCAGAGACCCCTGCATTTCAAACTCCACCTCCTCAAACACAGCAGTCCAGTGCCCCAGTCTTACAGACCTCGGCACATGAAGAAAGGGGAGTTAAAAGACACAGAGAAGAGTCCACTCCTCTCAGTGGACCTTCAGATCAGCCAGAGGCCAAAAGGCAAAGGGCAGATTCCCCTGAAGTAGAAGACATCACTGATGATGTCTTAAATAGTGAAAAAGACAAGGAGAGCAGCCAACAGACAGGAACAAGCTCCTTCCAGCAGGAGCAAAACTTACAAGTCAGTTTGGAGGTGGCCTCCCAATCCCAGCAGAGCAAGAAGCCTAAGATCACCAAGGCTTCTTTTATAGAAATTAAAGCTCAAAATGAGCTATTAAGGCAGGAGGTGTACAAACAATTCATAGATGCTACACCGACCATGCAAGAAAGGCTGATGTCAGTCTATGACATCCAACAAGAAAAGATGATCTTCAGCCACTTTAAACCCAAGGGGCCGCAGCCTAAAAGTGCTGCAGATTATATCAAGACAAGGGTGGAGGTCCTGGCTAGCAATATACATCCAATGGACCAAATTGAACTCCACAAGCAGGCTGGAGAAATGGTATATGCCACCCTAGTGGAAAAGGCCACATTGGCCTATGAGCTGAAGGAATCATTAAAGAATACCAACACTCAGCTGGATGTGGAAAGAATGTCCTCCAAGGCCAAGGACAATAGAATAAAGACACTTGAGGACATTATTGTTGACATGGGGCATGATCCTAATGACCCAACAGGAGTCAAGGCCCTCATGAAGAAAAAGGATGATGACCTCAAGGCACTAAAGAAGAGGTTAAAACTGCCACCAACCGAACATCCTCAGACGGCCGAGCTTCAAGAGCAGAAAAAGATGGAGGATCAGCTAGACCTCCTGTTACAACAGGATCAGAGGATAAGGGAATTGGAGAAGCAACTGGAAGGAGCATTACAAGATAAACAGGGAGAATCCACATCTCAAGCTCCTCCAACAACTTCAACAACAGCAGCAACAACAGCAACATCAGCAGCAACAGGGGCCCCCACAACAGAGGCAGCAGGAACAACAACAGGCCAACAGGACAGCCCATCCATAGA
>APFE030187677.1:157534-188596 GCA_000404065.3 Pinus taeda | reverse complement strand
CATTAGGATTAGGATAAGAGGGTGCCAATTCGAATGAATCAATGACCACAAGCTTGAAGAATGGACATGAAATTTGGGGAATAATGGAAAGTGGTGTCGAGATTTGGTAGCTCGGAAAGTATCCAAATAGAAAAGCACTTGGGGGCTTTGTAGTTTTGAGTTTAGGGTTTTGGACCCAAAGGAGCGGGCTTGAAACCCAAGAAAAGGAATTTAATAATTTTAATTCAATTGTGAGTCATGTAGGCTCAGGTCGGCCAAGAAGGCGAAGGGATTTTGCTCGGGTAGACATTTGTTGCACTCAAGGCTGTAGACGCTGAGTATACTGCAACTAGTATGGCGAGTTGTGAAGCAGTGTGGCTTTAGTAACTGCTTCTAGGATTGTTTGATCAGGTGCAGGAGATGACAATGATGACAAGTTGAAACACATTGAGATCAAGTACCGAGACATGGTACAAAAGGGAGTAGTGAGGCTACAACACATTTCTACAGTCGAGTAGGTTGCCGACATTTACAAAAAGCCTCTATCCTAGAGCGAAGTTTGTATACTTCAGGGAAAAGATTGTGAAGTTTGCACACTTCAGGGACAAGCTTGAAAATTATGTATGCTTTAGGGACAAGCCGGAGTGGTTGAGAATGTTTTCCTTAGTTAGAGGGAGTGTTGATGTTGTTGCAAATAGGAGTAGACATTCTCACTAGGTCAAAATATAGACAGGTCAAAGTATTGACCAGGGGCCACAAAATGTGGCTAGGGAGAATGGCCTAGAGAGCATCAAGGCCCGAAGTGCTCTCGAAGTGGGTGAGTGAGTGCCTCTAGCATCAGGCAGGAGAGTTATCATTCAATTAGCATGTAGGAATGTTAATAGCGTAGGGTTTCACCATATGTCTCAGGTGTCCACTAGGTTCTAAGTGACAACTTGGACAATTGGTGAATGCCTCCAAGTGATGACTTGTTGAGCATGATGTTGATGTAGGATGCTTTCTATAGTTAGTGGATAGATACATCAACATAGCTAGCTTATTCAACCTTTTCCTAGACAAATTTTTCAACAAGAGAACATTTGATGAAGTCGATGAATACCTTCCTAGCTAAGAGGGAGTGTTGAATTTTGTAGCTATGGTTAGTCTTCATAATTAGTATTTTAGCCCTTCAAATATGTATAATAATTGTAAGACATGTTCTTCATGTCGACTTCAAGAAGGAGAATTTTATTTTTTGAAATTTTATTTTTATGTCCCTCCAAAAGATCAAGTTACCTTGACCCTTCAAGTGCATCACTTCGGGTTCATCCAATCACTATATATACCCACTGGACTTCATCACTTGGCAAGCAATTTGGATTAGTTATATTCCTTCTATTCACATGTGGGAAGCAACAGAATGATATTTCTCTAGGGTAAATCAAAGTTGTTCAAAGAAGATTAAGAATATCTGGGTAGGTCGAATTCTGAGGTAGGCAGAAGGTTGAATTCTAAGCAGACTAGGCCGAATTGTTTGGGCAGAAGATTGACTTGTCTAGAGAGCAGTTTGACCAGGTGTGACTAGGGCTGTGTTACTAGTTAGTTTGACTTGAAGAATTAGATGTATCTTTGTTGAATTGAATAATTTCTCTAAGGAAAAAGTTGTTGGGTTTTTCGCCCATGTGGGTTTTCCTTGGTAAAATACTTGTGTCTCTTGTTTGGCTGTCATCCTATTGGCATTTTTTCTATTGTTGAGATATACTATGTAATTACTTTATGATGAATGTGAATACAAGACAAATTAATATAAGAAATTATAAGAAGTAATTGTTGGTTTAGAAGACCTATGAAAAATCAACAATTACTAGCACAAGAGATTCAGAATCATCGACAACAAAAGAGTGAAATTCAATCTGTGTTTGGCCCAAGGACATAAGTGATCTAAACCTACTCAAGAACAGATGAGTCCCAAGCAAATATATTTCAGGATATGAGGTCAAGGTTCCAACAGTTACTTGGATCACATCAATAGGGTTTCAATCAAGAGGTTCTAACTCCCTTGATATCTTTTGCCTTTCCAACCATAGTAATATCTACAGGTTTCCACATCTTTTGCACCTGTCTGTGCTCAACATGATCCAATATTATTGGTTGAAAGTAAGGACGAGGTCTCTCATGAACAAAGGAAGCCTCAATTGCTCCATGCTCACATGCCTGGAGTCTTTTGACAAGGTACTTCATTGCTGGTTTGGAAGGTATCCCAGACAGCGAAGGCATGCTAGAGAACTTCATGCCAAGCCTATATTGTTGAGAATTTATTCAGAAGTAATGATGGAATGCATTGAAATCATTCACATTAGTGTTATGATACTTCCATGTAAATGATTGCATGGTCATTCAATCATGAATATAATACATATCTGGTTGCATTGTTCTTCTTACATGTGTAATTTGAATTTATATGGAATGCAAGTGGCTTTTTTATGGTTTGCTAATATGTCTGTGACTTGCGGGACTAGCTTGTCAGTAAGAAGCTGCAACCTTAGGGCATCTAAGTTGTCAAAATCCCCTGATGATTGCAACCACCCTGGGCCACACCAACTTGTAACATGGTTGGATTTGTGCCCATGGAGTCTTGAAACTGGGGCCTTAACACTAGGGCTGCCTTAACAGTGCACCTCATCACCATTTGGTCTTACGTCCTCTTGGCTTGGAATATATGTGGTTTATTTGCATTATGAATCTGTCCATAATTTCCTTTCTGCAATTCAATACATTTCAATGTTATTGGAACCAGATTGGAACTAATCGACCCTACTAGTTTGGGGCATCAAACCAGTTTGGTTTAAGGTTTGGAACCGGAAATGGCCGGTTTGGTACTGAACCGACTGTTTTTGCACTGAACCGACTAGGTTTTTTATGTTGAAAAATGGTAGTTGCGGTCAATATTTTCATTACCAAAATTGAAAGAGAAAATTTGAATTTATAATTATTGGTTTATTACCCCACAAAGTGTCCAAGTCAGCCCCTCCACGATAAAGTTGGTTTGCCCAAGAGACATCTATTTGCATGGACGAACATTTGATAACTATATATTGAGCATATTCGCTCTCCTTTGACGCAGATTCAGATCATCTCTTATATCTTTGTTTCGTGCGGATTTGAGGTTCTATATCTTGCGGATCTGCGGCTCTATACCTTGTGGACCTGAGGCACTACATACCTGTGGAATGGTGCGGATTTGAAGCTTATTAGCCTTGTGGAACCTTGCGGATCTGAGGCATGGCATATTTGTGGAACTATGTGGACCTGTGGCATCATATCTCTGTAACATATGCGAGTTCTGTGGCGTCATATCTCTATAACATATGCAAGTTCTATGGCATGATATCTCTGTGACTTATGTGAGTTTTGTGGCATCATATCTCCATGGCATATGCGAGTTCTATTGCACCATCTTTCTATGGATTATGCGAGGTTTGTTGTTAGATTTTGGACATTGTGGTAGCATCAGATAGGTGTTCTAGTCTCTAAGGTGTTAGAGAGGCTAAGGAACATGAGATCTCCAATATCCAGAAATGGTTTCGTGAGATATGACTATGAGACACCTTAATTAAATTAATTGACTGGATAATTAAAAGTTTCTAAGTCTAACTTAGGAAAACTAGTTAATTAAAGTGTATTAATTAAGGAAATCAACTTTTGCTCTAGAGAATTCTCAAAAGTAATTTGACGGAGTCTAAGATGATTTGAGCCATCGATCATGACTAGATCTTGGCTGTTGGTGCTCCAGCGAGAGAATTATAAGAGCAAGTCGATGGGGATTGGAGAAGATATATCGAAGGAGTAAGAGAGTAAGGTAGTGTGAATTTCTTAGTGCATAGTATTCATTGAAGGAAGAGTTCGCGCCAACGGAGCATTAGTGAGAGTATCAACAAAAATTGGAGAGAGGGTTTCTAGGGGAGATTTCCATTGAAATTTGCATAGGCTAAGTTTAACACCAGGAAGGTCGTGCTAGTTTCTTCAGTGCGCAAATCTGGGCAGCAAATCATTTTTTTAGTTGTCGGGATTAGATTCGGAGGATAGAGTGAGTTGCGTAGTGCGAGTGCAGGATCAAAAGATATTAGTTTCCAACAAGTGCGTATTTTCCGCAAAGAGCGTTTTTTGTGCACATTTACTGAAGGAGGTCGAGTTTGATTTTGCAAGGGAAACAAAGGGTTTCCAAGTCAATCTACCAATTGGAGTGGTGGAGTAAATTTTCCGAAGCTTGGCTAGTATTTGGCAACCAAATTTATGTACTCTCTAATTTGTTGAAGTTAATAAAATATAAACCCTCATCTACTGCATTGGTTTTCCCTTCGGGGTTTTCTCAGGGACATTAGTCCAAAATCTTTGGTGTCGTTTTTAATGTGTGTGCGTCCTTTTTTTAGTTCCCGATTTATTTTTTGGAACGTTTATTTTAATTGTGAAGATTGTAGTAGTGAGGTATTCGTTATTTGCGTTAATTAATTAACATAAGACAAATACACTGCATTAGTTAGAAGCATAGTTTCCAATTTATTGCAATCATGGATCTTTCACGTGTTATCAGAGCGGTGTTGATCAAATTTGAAGTTGATAGGTGAAAGGAGAAGAAATCATGCAGGTTCAGAGGGAGATCTGAAGCACTTTCTTTAGATCTGCAAAGGTCAGCCAAGCAATGCGTATAACAAAGAAGTAAAGTTTGATTTCCAAATCCAGAAGGAGGAAAACTTCGATTTGGCCTCAAATTTATAGCAGTGGATCTTCTGGAAAGAGGGTTCGAATGAGTAGATCAGTGATTTTGCAGAGCAAATCTATTAGATCTAGGCGTAGAAGATACGTAACAAGAGTTTTCAGTTGCAGATTTGCACTGGGAAGGAAGATAAAACACATAGGAGGAATTTCCAACAATTTCTTAGAGGGTTTCCAGTTTTTTTGTTTTGTTGTTCTATCTTTTTCATTTTCTTTCTTTGTTTTGTTGTTTCTCTAGCTAGGAAGAGGAGATCGAAATTCCAACAAGAGGAGGACGAATTTTGTAGTGCAAATTAGCTAGTCCAACAGTGCGAGTTGTCGGAAGAGGGTTTGATCAGTTACTAGAGGCTGGATCAGCATCTGAAAGGAAGAGCGAATTTCTTCCAAAAGCAGAGGCAGGTTAGACATCTCACCTGGAGGCAGATCTGGGGCTGTACGAGCTACCAGAGGCTAGATCTGCGCATTCCAGGAGAAGTGCGAGCAACAAAAGAAGCCAGATTCAGTTGCTGGAAAGAGAAAAAAGAGTCCAGTTTATTGACCTCTAGCATACTTGAGTTTCGCTAAGATGGCCACAACAGTCTCAAGGATCGAGACAGACTTGTCGAAGCCTCTAACTTTGGCTTATGGAAGGCCAGAATGCAATTCCTATTGAATCAGCATGGTGTGAAGGAGTTCATGACAAATGTCATGACAGAGGCAGTTGATACTCAGGAGTTGGCTACCTTCAAGTAAGAAATGGGTAAAGCTAAGAGGATGCTCTTAGATGGGTTTCGGGATCACATAGTCCCGAATATTGCAGACAAGAATACGACAAAGGAAGTGTGGGATGCCGTCATAAAATTGTATGAGAATCCATCAAAGAATCGTAAGATGATTCTCAAAGGAGAAGCTGAGGACCATTGAGATGCAAAAGGGAGATGTCGTTACATCCTATCTCACTAGAATTCATATGGTCATAGATGGGACTTGCGACAGTGGGAAAGAAACCTGAAGAAAGCGAACTACTGCAGATAACTTTCAACGATTTCACCATGGAGTGGCATACTTCCGCCCAAGTTATTTTTGGGTGAGATACACTACTTGGTGGGATCGTTTATGGAGTGACTTCACTTAGGAAGAGCTGAGGCTAAGTCTTGCATTAGGTATTATCAACAGTAGCAGCAAGAGACTGAAGGAGGAGGATGATGAGGAGAACGTAGCCCTTGGTAGTAAAGGAAAGGTGAAGAAGGGTCCTAGTCAAGGACAAGGCTCAATGGGAGGAGAAAAGAAGAAGAAAGACCCGTTGAAGGTCAAGTGCTTCGGGTGTGGTGAATTTGACCACTATGTCTCCCAGTGTCCTCAACGGAAGAAGGATAAGAAGCAGGAGCAGACAACAACTTTTGTAGAGATTGATGAGTTAACTGCCAAATTTGAGGAGTCTACACTGATAGCAGCAATACCTTTAGGAGGAGGGGCTTGATACCTTAACGTGTCAGGATGGGCAGGGTCCAGTGCAATTGTAGCAAGGAGATAAGTTAGATCAATTCTAGTTTTTGCAGTAGGATCATCACCTTTTCTACGGGGGCCCACAATATCATAGTAGCAGGTTTAGTGTCAGCAAAGCTAATTGCAGTGGCATAGTCATTGCGAATTTTTCAGTTGCAGTGTGCAGATGCTGTTCCAGCTAAAGTGATTTTCCAACGGGAGATCACGACTCAGAGGGAGTCTAGCTTCAAAGGGACCAACCCTATGGTGTTGATTTGCGGTAGCATCAGATGTGCTCTAGCCATGAAAATTGGTGGAGAGGCCAAAGCACATGAGATCTCCAAGACCCAACAATGGTTTGGATAGATTGTACCCGGTTTGGGAGATATTAAAATAATTAATATTTTTAATGGAGTCCCTAAGTCTAAACTCAGGAAAAATAAAATATTAATGGGTATTAATATAAAACTAGGCTAGAAGGTTCCAAAAGTCATGGATCAAGCCAAATCTAATCTTAGCCGTTGATTAGAGATTTAATCTCGATCGTTGATGGACCAACGAGAAAAGTATAAGAGGAGGCTTGAGGGTCAGTTGGAGAATACACCAGAGTGATTAGTCATTCATTTTGCTAGAGCGGGGTTGCTAAGCAAAGTTGAATCAGTGATTAGCAATGAGGGGTAGTGAGTACGAGGCAGAGAGGGAAGGACAATACTGGGAGACCAGCACAAAAGCGGAGAGAGCTAGAGCAACAATTAGTCTAGGCTACGCAGAGCTCAGCAAAGGCATCGTAGAGCCCAGAGAGACTACAACATCCACGCAGAGGGCAAAGGGAGTGATGCAAAGGCTCCTAGAGGCTGCACAGTGCCTCATAGGGCTGATGTAGAGAGTCCTGGGGCTGATGTAGGTCAGCAAGAGGTTGACGCAAAGGTCAGAAGGGCCAGCATTGAGCTTCAATTGTGCTGGAGAAGGTTTCGTGGGACAAGTTTTTTGAATACCTGTTTCCAAGTATAGTGGTATTGCTGCCGTGTACTTTTCTTTGTTGGTTGAGCTGGTTTAGGCACCTAGTTGTACTATGATAAACTGCATAATAATATAACCCTCTGAATAGCTGCATCAGTTTTCCTGCATTGGGTTTTTCTGGGGACATTGGTCCAAAAATAATGGTGTCACTTGTGTGCTTGTTTTCTTTCAGTTGATGATCTGTAGATGTTGATACCATACTTGTGTTTATTTTCAGTATTTACATGGTAAATAACTTGTTAAGTAATTAAGCAAGTAGGAAGAAGTAGACCAGATAGTACAGGAAGAATTTCTAACGGGTTAGACTTAGAAATTCCAACATATGGAAGCTTAGATCTTTAAGTTTTGAGGAGATTAGAGTCACTATTGTAGTAGTTGCAGCAACAGTGTAGGATCAACAACAAAGCAATAGCAACAATAGTGTGAGGTGGATCATAATATGCGTAGTATTTGATGGACATTGTTTCCTAGTCGATTTCTTCATAGTGATTTCCAGTGATAGGGAGTTAGAGACGTGAAGAAAGTAGGTGTAGCAGATGTCAGGCATCAACAACGTGATTTATCCAACTATAGGATGTTCTTTTGCTTAGTATAGAGTAGAGGAATATGTTGGGGAGAGTGAATACCTTACTTGCTAAGAGGGAGCATTAGATTTTGGATATTGTGGTAGCGTAGGACATGTGTTCTAGTATCTAAGGTGTCAGAGAGGCTAAGGAACATGAGATCTCCAATGCCTAGAAATGGTTTCATGAGATATGACTCCCAAACATTTTAATTAAATTCATTGACCAAATAATTAAGTAAAGTGCATCAATCAAGTGAATCGACTTTTGCTCTAGAGATATCTCAAAAGTAATTTGACGGATCTAAGATGATGTGAGCCATCAATCACGATTAGATCTTGGACATTGGTACTCCAACGAGAGAATTATAAGAGCAAGTCGATGGGGCTTGGAGAAGACACATCAAAGGAACAAGAGAACAGGGTAGTGCGAATTTCCCAGTGTGTAGTATTCAACGAGGGAAGAGTTCCAGCCAACTGAGCATTAATGAGAGGATTAACAAAAAATGGAGAGAGGGTTTCCAGGGGAGATTTCCAATGAAATTTGTAGAGGTTGAGTTTACCAGTAGGAAGGCCATGCGAGTTTCTCCAGTGCAAATATATGGGTAGTAGATCACTTTTTCACTTGACAAGATCAAATCAAGAGGATAGAGCAAATTGCCTAGTGCGAGTGCAGGATCATAAGATCTGTGTGCATTTACTGGAGGATGCCAAGTTTGATTTTGCAAGGGAAATAAAGGGTTTCTAGGTTGTTTTGCTAGTCAAAGTGGTGAATTAAATTTTCTGGAGCTTGGCCAGTATTTGGCAATCATATTTATGTACTCTCTAATTTGCTGTAAATAATAAAATATTAACCCTCATCTGCTATATTGGTTTTCCTTTCGGAGTTTTTCCGGGGACATTAGTTCAAAATATTTGGTGTCGTTTTTTATGTGTGCGCATCCATTTTTCAGTTCTTGATTTATTTCTGCAGTGTTTATTGTAGAGATTGGTAGCTTGGGAGGTACCATAAACCCTAGGGTACAAGGTTGTGGAGGAATTTGGCAACACAAAGTCAACTGTGGGCTAAGTACCCAACGTGGGGGTTTTGCACCCAAAAGAGTGGGCCCAAAACAAAGTAGAATATTGATCACTTGGCACTTGGAGATGATAAAGCACCCTTAAAGGGGCAAGGGGTTGCTTAGTACACCAAGGGAGCCATTGTCAATTGTGAGAAATTAATTTTTGTGTGTTTTGTGTGGGCTAATTGTCCTAGAGATCAAGTTGGCCTTTACTTGAAGAGGAACCTTTGGAAGGGCCAGACTTTAGCCTAGAGAGATATATGAATATGGAAGAGGAGGACCCTCATTCTCACATCCAAAAGCAATGAATCATTGGAGATACATCTGAAGTAGGTCGCAAATCAAAGGAGCTTAGTGAAGGAGGAAAAGGGATCTGTTTTGGGTGATTTCTGTGACTGCTAGGAGCTAAGTTTGATTGGGAGTAGGCCAAAGTGGAAAGGGAGAAAATCTAGTCATGTGATTCGACTGAACTCTTCAAGGAACAGGGGCTAACATTTCTGAGTTGATTGTAGGGAAGGCCGAGCCCTGTAGTGGCTTGTTTGGAGGCCGAAAGTCCATTGTTGCAGGCCCAAACAAGTAGGCACATATTTGGGAGAAGGCTAGCATCAAGGCAGAGAAAGCGGGCTGATAAGAAATGTTCCAGCGTAGATTATGGAGGGGGTATGAGGCCTAGATGAAGGGCTCTTAGAGTGACCTAATCAGGAATAAAAATATATCAAACCTGTGCATGCTCAAAGCCAAGTACCTGGTAGATCCCAAAGCCAAGTATTCTCGATAGCTGATTTTGTTGCTAGTGGATGAGAGTCTAGGTTGGATAGAATTTGTAGGACATCTTGTGGATTGTTTAGAGGGAAACAAGAAGGTGTCCTTATGTGCCCTAAGTGCAGACTTATGAAGGGCTATTAGGTTTGCTAGGAGAGGTAGAAAGAGTAGCTCAATTGTTGATTCCTTGAAGGATAAAGGGCAACTAAGTGAGCAGTTGTATCAACCCTAAGTTGATTGTTGGAGAAGGACTTTTGACAGTGATAGAGGGCAACCTCCATGCGCTAAGTCTGTCTCCATATAACAACAGAGGAAGGCAGAAGTGGGAAGAAGTCCCAAAGTGTCACATTCTTGAAGGACAAAGGAGCAACATGTGGGCAATTGATGAAGATCCTATGTGTTGACTCATTGATGGACTAATGATTAGCTAGAGGGAAGATTGGAGTCGTGTTTAGTGACCTATAGGAGTAGGATCCATTGATAGAAGCAGATTAGTGTTGCAACAGATTGGGAGCAGAAGGACCAGTAGATGTGTTCAGGGTACATGGACCAAGTGGGGCTGTGAAGTGCACTACAATCAACTAGTAGGTCATTTGGTATCATGTTCAAGGTAGATTGGTGGTCATAGTTGTTGACACCAAACCTTAATTTGTATTCTTGTATCAATGATTGTATGAGGGCCATGATCCTTGGTACAGGAGCCTTAGGCAGTTGTATTAAAGTTTCTTAATATAACGAAGAATGGTTGAAAATTTAAAAAGTTGTCTATTTTGCACTTGAAAATTTACTGCTATATTTGTTCCATTGTGCAAGGTAGTTTGTTGTGACATTTGTGTTGGTTGTGTTAGAGATCATAAGACCCAAACCTACATTCTCTAGTGCTGTGGAAAATTCAACATTTCTTTTAATTGTGAAGATTGTAGTAGTGAGCTATTCGTTATTTTCCGTTAATTAATTAACAAAAGACAAATAAACGGCATCAGTTAGAAGAACAGTTTCCAGTTTATTGCAAACATGGATCTTTCACATTTGTGACTATGGCCAAAGAAAAGTTTAGACCTAATTGAAGGGATCTTTGTATTGATATTGGAGAGTTGGCTTGGCTCTTGTGGGAGGTCATCTTGGTGGTCAATATTTGTCTATATAATCTTGTCAAAGATATGCTATTTTGACTGATGTACAATTTGGATTAAATTGAACATTCTCTCATATGGAAAGCTTGTTGGGTTTTTCCCCTTGTGGGGTTTTTCCCTGGTCATTGAATAAAATTTTGGTGTCCCTTGTCTTACTGTTTTATTGTGATCTCTATTGCTATGTTGAAGAAGTTAATGGTTGAAAATTTTCATGTATTACTACTTAATGATGGGAATGCTCTAAGGAAGTCATATTGTATCATTGGAAGTAGGTTTCGGTTTGAAAAATTGTACTAGTCTTGATTGCACTAGAAAATCAACATGTTATTAGAGCTATGGTAAAGAAAGGAGCATTGAGATCACCTTTTTTAGGAGGCCCTAGGTAGGCCTAAGTTTGAAAAGCCCTGAATCAATTTGCAAGAGAACAAATGGAAGGCCGAAATCCTATACCACAGTTTGCAAGAAGATCAAGGGCTAAGATCATATATTGCATTCATTGCATCAAGATTGTTGATCATGCATCTTAAGAGCAAGGTCAAATCTTGACTTCTATGCTGAAAGTTCTTGTTTGCCAATTGCAAGCTCTCTATATCTGTGAAAGGTGACCAAGTCTGAAACAATCTCTGTGGAAGTTTGAACCTCTTTATCTTTGCTAGAAGGTGACAAGTTCGAGATCCTTCATCTTTGTGGAATGGAAAAGTCCGAGCCTCTTCTTTCTATGAAACAAGGTCTGAAGGAAATCAAGTTTGAGCCTATAATTTCTGTGGAACAATAATAAAGTTAGAGCTTTAACCTGTGAATAGAAACTACAAGTCTGAGTTTATTACTTGAAGTTATCAAAGTATCCAAAAGTTTAGAAGTTTGTGTTGACATCACTGTGAAAAAGGACAAGAGGTTTGAACACCATTATCTCTATGAAAGAAATCAAGAATTTGAACTCGGCTCCTTTGGTAGTTGTTTGAGTTACTCACTTCAGATCAAAGAAAATATAAACGTTGACGTAAGAAAATCGAAGCCCTAGTTGGAGATCTAATTCTTAAATCTCAGGAGGCCAAATGTGGTCGTTGAAGACCCGAATTTTGTCTTGGAGCCTAAGAAATTTAAGCATGCATCATGGATTGAGAATACTTTTGTTCGTCTTCAGATAGGCTTTAGGACCAAGTCTAAATAGGTCTATATGAAGGAAGTTCTTGTTTGCAAGAAGAATATTATTTATCTTTATATTTGAAGTGAGGCCATAACCATAAAAATCAGACCCTTTTCTCAAGAAGACCGAAGATCATTAAGTATTAAAAGGGATAGTCTCTGTCCCAGGATTAAAAGACAAAAAGACTTCAAATTGTCCAAATCACCTAAGATAATTATGACTACATACATCACTTTGTCAAGAAGAAGGTACCGAGCCTTAGAAGCATCTACAGTAACTCGAGGAAAGTCTCATATTTGGTTCTGGCTATGTTGCACGAAACTTCTAAGAACCTGACGTTTTGGGTTGTACCCGTACCTGAAACTCCGAAACATGGCTGAAACTCGGCCATCATGTAAACATTTATGAGATTTAATATAGACTTGTTTTCCCTTCTAAATTGTCATCTATGGGCTTTATTCCCTTTTTTCTTGCAAAGATACTATATAATATATATATTATATATATATATATATATATATATAGATATATATATATATAATGTTTTGGCTGACGTTTCGACCAACATTTCCATTTTTGGGAGGTGGCGTTTATAAGCGTACCCGTTTCGGAAACTTCGAAACATTTCGACATTTTGTGCAACTTAGGGTTTGGAGGCTGAGACTTTTGAAGGTACTATTCAAGAGGAAGCACAAGTTTGTTTGCATGCATGGCGAGTCTGCAAATATGAGGGATGTATCAAATACAAATTCCCTAACCTTGTGCTCAAGTCTAAGTATTGCCAAATGTGAACAAGACTGTGTATTTGAAGTCAAATGAAGATATTCCTACCCTTTAATATTCATCTCCACTTTGTTATATATAGTGAGGCCGACCTATTGTCTTCAAACAAATAGAAGATGTTAATGCTCATTACCAAGGAAGAATGTTTCTTAGAAATCAAAGTTACTTGGTCTGCTACAAGGCAGGAAAATGTCCTAAGACCATGAATCGACTTAGTCAAGTTAAAAGGTATATGTTATTTCAGAAGTTTTGTTCTATTTGAAAGTGTATTTCTCCCTCAAATCTCACGTACAAGCAATTCAGAATGAGACTGTTCTATAATTTGGGAAATCATCCCAAAATATGAAGACCTTGTGAAGATTTCTAACAATGTTCATTGATGACTTTGTGTGAATGAACCAATTTTCATTTGTGCCAAGAATACTTGGCGTTCTGAAGTTGAGTTGAATTAGAGGATATCTCTTTGATATAAGTAAGTAGTACTTAAGGTTCCTTTCTAAGCCAAAGGTAATATCCTTATGGCAAGCTACTTGTGCACCCATTACTGAAGAGGCAGAGCTCCTCTTTAAGACTGAAGTCGTCATTTGCAGAACAAGGCTCCTAGCTTGTGCAAAGCATATTCAATGTTGAAGAGTGGAAGTTGATTACTTCTAGACCCTTTGGAAAGGGAGATGCATTGTATGAGGATACTAAACTAGTATGATATGGGCTGTGCAAGTACACATGTCTCATATTATTTTGTTGTGAGAAGTAAAAGCAACATACAACATCGAACATTTGAAGATGGCAGATTGAATGAACTTTTGTACTGATATGACCATTAGAGCTAAAGTCTATTCTCTAGGATTAGGATTCTGCACTGGACTTGCAAGGAGAATCTAGGTTTTGAGAAAGAAAAACATTCTAAAGGTTTAAGTTAACCAAAGATTTGAACAACAATACCATAAGATTGGACATTTCCGTTGAAAAGAAGACATCCTAGCCTTTGTAAAGAAGAATGACATCATAATGGTGATGTGGATGATGCTGACAAAGTTACTAATGGAAGTAAGAAGTCTAAGATTAAGAGGGCACTGATATCCTCTCAAAAGATAAGTATTTTATATCTCCCTTTCTTGTTTATTACTACTATTGTTGTTTCTATTAGTCTCTTGTCTTTGTATATCTTGCTTGTTTGTAATTATTCTTCCATGCCCTCCTAGTGAGGATTGTAGGTACATGATGAATTCTACTAGAACTATAGCGACAAATGGAAATAATGGAAGAACAAAGCAAAGATAGTGAGAGGAAGATTCGTTTTGAGCTTTGGACTCAGAGGGAGCAAATTTGATTTATGTTGAAAAGAGTCAGTTGTGACTTCCAAGATGAAGATGGCTAAAAATACCAAGCGTAGGATTACCTCAGTAAGAGGGAGAAGAATATGAAGTCAGACATCTTGTGTATGGTACTCCCAAATTAATGGCTACCGAAAACGATGTTGATTCGTTCTTGAAGACGAGCCCTTGATTTTTCTGCTATATGTTGATGATATGTTTCTGACAATGGCTAAAGACCTCTTTGTCTAGTGTAAGAGGGAGTTGATTGAAGGATCTTGGTTTAATGCATTACTACTTGGGATTGAAAGTGTGACATAAGCTTGTTGAAATATTCTTTGTTGAGATCCTTAAAAAATATGGCATGATGGACTGCGAGTCCATGGACATCTCCATGATAACAATTTTGAGGAAGCTGTGATATTGTGATTTTGATTTGGTTGATCCCTCTATGTATCGTAAATTGATTGGCTCATTGAACTATTTGGTGAACACCAGACTTGATGTCTGTTGTGCTGTGAACACATTGAGTCATTTCTTGGTTGAGCCTCATCATGTGCATTGGGTTGCAACGAAACACATATTGAGATATCTACCCCGCACCATTGTTTATGGTTTGAGATATGTTTCTAGTCGAGAATGGCAACTACATGGTTTTACTGATGTTGATTGAGTTGGATGCACTGAAGATAGAAAGAGCACTTCTGGTTTCTGTTTTAGCTTGGGCTTTGCTATGGTTTCATGGTCAAGTAAGAAGCAAAGCTTTGTTGCTCTTAGTACGGCTAAAGCTGAGTATATAGTTGCTTGCTCAGCCTGTTGTGTCGCATCTCAAGTTGTTTTCTAGCACTGGAATCGACCGTGATATATTCAAGGCTGTGTGAAGCTTTCCTTTTCATGACAGCTCGAAGCACATTAAGATCAAGTATCTAGGATGTTGTCCAAAGAAGAGCTGTGAACATTGATTGTATAGCATCATGAATCTTCCTTGGGGCTTGGCTGGGAAACCATGGTTTATGGTTGAGAAGATTGCTCTGAATACTCCCTTAGGTCGTTGAGTTTGACTGAGAAACCTTGTGTTTAGGGAGATTGGTTGTGAGGCTTGGAGTGATCCTTAGGTCATTGTGTTTGATCAAGAGACTCGTCGGTTTAGTTGGGGACACTGATTTTGAGTACTCTACCTTGGGTCATTGCATTTGTCTGAGAGACCATATGGTTGGGGAAATTGGCCCTTTTGACATACAGATTAGGATTCCCCCCTTGGGCATGGATTGAGAGACTATATAGTCGGGGAGTTTGATATTGAGATAGGGATTCCTCCCTTAGGTCATTGAGCTTGAACGAGACCCTTGTTTATGGTTCGATAGATGATCTTTGTGCTCTCTCTTAGGTCATTGAGTTTGACTGGGAGACCATAAGTATGGTTGGAGAGTTTGATCCTGATTACTCCCTTGAGTCATTGTGTTTGACTGAGGGACCGATAGGTTGGTCGCGATGATTGGTGTTGAGTTTTTCTTGGGTCATTGGTTTTGACTTAGAGATCAATGAGATGGTCAAAGAGATTGACTTTGATTACTCTCTTGGGTCGTTGTGATTGATTGAGAAACCATGTCATATGGTTGGAGAGTTTGGCCTCATGAATAATGTTGATTGTTCCAATGGTCAGTTTGGTTTTGACCTTGATGCCATTGGTTTTGGCTTGTGGGATGAACTTGATCCTATGAACCTTTCCTTATGATGAGATTTCTACATTTGATCTCTCCCTTAGGTTATTACCAAGAGACCAATGGATTGGCTGGGGGGATTGATCTTGAGAGAGAATGAAAAATACCTCCTTAGCTAAGAGGGAGTGTTGAAAAATGGTAGTTGCAATTGGTATTTTCATTAGCAAAATCAAAAGTGAAAGTTGAATTATTGGTTTTTAACCCCACAGTGTCTAAGTCGGCCCCTCAAAGATCAAGTCGGCCTGCCCAAAAGACACATCTATTCGCATGGATGAACAACTATATTTTGAGCCTATTCGCTCTCCTTCGAGGAAGATTTAAATCATTTCTTTTATCTTTGTTTTGTGCGGATCCGAGGATCTATATCTTGTGGATCTGAGGTTCTATACTTTGCGTACTTGAGGCACTACATATATGTCGAACAGTGTGGATCTAAAGCTTACTAGCCTCGTGGAACCTTGCGGATCTGAGGTTCTATACTTTGCGTACTTGAGGCACTACATATATGTCGAACAATGTGGATCTGAAGCTTACTAGCCTCATGGAACCTTGCGGACTTGAAGCATGACATATTTGTGGAACTATGTGGACCCGTGGAATCATATTTTTGTAACATATGCGAGTTTTGTGGCATCATATCTCTGTGACTTATGCGAGTTTTGTGACACCAACTTTTGGTGGCATCATATCTTTCTGTGACTATGGCTAAAGCAAATTTCAGACCCAATTGAAGGGATCTTTGTATTGACATTGGAGGGTTGGCTTGGCACTTGTGGGAGGTTATCTCTGGTTAGTATTTGTCTATATAATCTTGTCAAAGATATGCTATTTTGATTGATGTACAAATTGGATTAAATTAAAGATTCTCTCATAAGGAAAGCTTGCTAGGTTCTTCCCCTTGTGGGGTCTTTCCCCGGTGATTGACCGAAATTTTGGTGTCCCTTGTCTTACTGTTTCACTGTGATCTCTATTGCTCTATTGAAGAAGTTAATGGTTGAAATATTTCATATATATAATTGCTTAATGCTTGTAATGCTCTAAAGAAGTCAAATTGTATCATTGGAAGTAGTTATTAGTTTGAAAAATTGTACTAGTCTTGATTACACTAGAAAATCAACACTGTACTTGCCCAAAAGTGTTCCAAACACAATTTAAAAATAATGAAGATTTTTTGAGTGGCGCAGCCTAATATTCAAGCCATGGCCCTAGCATTGCCATGCAATTCATGGTAATGTTAATTCTTAATTCATAAAGTAAAAGTGACATTTTCGTTGATCTTTCATTTTCATCCTTTTACTTTAATTTTTAATATTACCATGAAATGACTTCAGGATGTTTGAGAGTGGTTCCGAGTTCATTGGATTTCATATGGAGAAAGTCGAATTTTAGATTTCACTCAAAATACAACAAAATTAACAGTTTTTTAGGTACTCAGGATTGGGGGGATTGTAACATTTCCATTGGATTTTGTCATGTACGAGGGCATGGAACTAGTTTTTAATTATAATTAAGAGCACCAAGCCCTCTATGTACCATTATGTTAGTGGCATTGGTTGTCGAACTCCTCTCTCAAACTAAATCTTAAATTGACATGGTGCATTTTCTTCTATCTTATTTTAATGCTTAGAGAGTGATATTGATGACAAAGATCCCTATATAGGCAATGATTTTGATGATGTGTATGTATTTGTTCTATCTTATTTTAATGCTTAGAGAGTGATATTGATGACAAAGATCCCAATATAGGCAATGATAATTTGTACGTATTTGTTGTACCGTGATTTTTTTTGGATGCCTAAAGGCCATCTAGAGCCTGTTTGTTGATGTATTTTTGGTTTAGAGATGTATTGCACTCGATGCGATTTTGGATATGTGTATCCTTACATGCTATATAAATGAGAACTTTTGTGTATATGTGTATAAATGGTTTGGATTCATATGGATGCACATGAATATATATGCTTTTCTTTTAAATTTGAGTATTTTATGTGTTTTTAGTCAACCGATTTTTGGGTCCAGTTTTTTACCAGTTCCAACCGGTTGCCTGCTCATAGGGTTTTCCAGTTCGATCACCGGTTCAGTTCCGATAACATTGATACATTTAATGAGGCTCAGGCAATCCCCTTTGCTACCACAGGTAATTGCCACTATTTGGTTGGTGATATGATGGTTAGTCTGGGAGAATAGCTACTCTACATAATATTGGAAATAAAGGGTCTGAACTTTAAACCAACAGGGTCCCTACATCTAAATTTGTAATATGACTGCTGAAGCAATGGTCAAGTAAATAGATAACTTTGCTAAGCAGGAGCTCTAGTTGATGTGTGAATTATGGCTCACGTTAAATCTAATAAGATTATTCAGTTGTATGGTGGTTGAAATTGCCAAAAATGTTCTTTTTCTTTAAATTTTTCTTGGAGGTAATATTGAAGATATAGGGTTCCGCCCCATATTCAGAATGTATCCCATACAAATCTTGTGAAGTGACATGGTACATCTCTTGAGGATAGGGATCCATGAAGGATCAAAGATATATCTTAGAAGCGTCCAAATCCAATAGTATTCTGCATTAAGTCACATGACACAAGGGCACAAGACATGGAGATATGATTGTTCTACACGGGACACATCAACATGGAAAGAGGTTATATATATCAATTCAAAAATTTATATTATTTAAAAGATAACAAATTGCAAATACAAAAATGAATTACAGATATAAAATCCATTTTTTAAAAGAAATATAACATTCACAAAAAACAGTTGGAATCCCTTTAAGTCTCGATTTTACCCTTCATCTGCACAATGAGAGACCACAAGAGCTCTTTCCGTCCAGCTGAAAGTGAGAAAATAGAATGAAAAATGTTTTTAGTCAAATCAGTAGGACATGTCTAGGGCATGTGTCCATCACATGTTTGGGATGTGTCTTGTTTTAGAACATGTCCCTAACATGTGTTCTACTGTGTCTGTATCTGACAAGTAGGATATGGACTCAGCAATTCTGGAGATGTGTCCTATTACTTAGTTTCTGAGATTTATGCAAGGAGGAAGGGGAAGGATCCAGTAACATAGCTCTCATGGAATCACATGTCTGCAAATGCAAACAGCTTGAGCATCTCAATAGTTTTAACTTTTTTTCACATGGCTGATTAAACTTAGAACTGCTAATAATTTTTGAAATCCGGTCTCATAAGATACCAAGGATAAAGAAAAACTTGCACGTGCCTTTTAGAAAACTCTGAGGCTTTAACAGCAACAAGTAGTTAATTATATGCTTGAGCTTTCAATAATCAGAGCTGTATTTGTGTATCTGTTACACAAGGCCAAGAATTTTGAATCGTATTTATGTTATGTTGTGCTCAAAAGAAGTTATTTTGTAAGGCGCTATGAATGAAGGTGAAAATCCCACAGTTGCATAGATGATGCATTGACGTTTTGCTTGTAATTTGATGCATTAAAAGTCTTCAGATAATCAGAGTATTTTGCTGTATGGTCTTTAGTAATATTATGGAATAAACACATGTCAAATGCTGTGCTAAACGATGGTTCAATAGTGTGGATGGTTTGGCTAACAATTACCTTCGCACCATTTCTCTTTGATTTTGTGCCCCATTTCTTGTGAAGGCATTTGTTAGTTTCAATAAGCTCAATGATATTGTCACTGAGATATATGTTTCAAACTGGTAGGTGGGCTCCCATGTACACTAGAGGGAATTCTTCCTTCTCCTCTTATAAATGGGTACCGCAACAAGTGTGAGTTTACTGTTGGCCTCTCAAGAGATGGTGAAAGAGTAGTAGGCTTCCTACTGGGTAATTTCAGGTTGGTACTCTTTAATACACTTTACATGTCTTGTTAGCTTTATACAATTTTATGGTGCACTTGATTTGTGGGAATTTCAGGGAAGGAATGACAGCAGTAGAAGAACCTACGAATTGCCCAAATGTTTCAGCCATAGCGTGCCAGTATGCATCAGCCTTCCAGAAATTCATTCGCTCATCTCCACTACCAGTGTGGAACAAACATCAGACTTGTGGATTCTGGAGACTGTTTACTGTAAGGACCCATAAACTTTCTGTTTGTTTGCATTTTAATGTCTGTGAAAAATATACTATTTGGTGAAAGGATTTTTACTTTATATTGTATGTTGATATTTGAAGAGCATAATTTTCAATTAATTTTGCATCTCTCATCGCAGTGGCAACTAAATATTCTGTTTTGACAGCAATTTTCTTAACATTACTTTTTATACTACCAATTTCCCTAGTTAAACATGTTCTGCTAAACTTTATTTTATCCCTGGACAAATATACTGCATTTCTCTCTCTCTATCTCTCTGGCCCTCTTTCGTTTTCCCACAAGTATGGGAATCTTGTGGGGAAACTATCCTTGATCACGATCACTCTAGAATTATAACTTCTGTCATTGTTTAAATGCAGGGCAAGGAGTTGTAGTCTTTCCTTGCCAATAGTTTTCATCACGGGATATTATTTGGAAAGTTATTTTTCTATTTGGCTGAATTATTGTTTTTATATTTAGGAAATACTCTTCACCGAGAAATAACATTTTTTCTGACAAGTAGAGGAAACACCCAAGACATGATCAATGTTCTGGCATTGGCTTCCTGAGATGTTTCTGGCATGGTCTAATTCTGCAAGTGCCCAAAATGATTACCTTTATGAATTTCCTCGTGTTATCAAAATAGGCCAGTATTTATGGTTAATAAGCTATTATGATTGGTATTCTTTATATTATGTGACTTTCTGCACTATCATATGTCCTTAATTTTTGCTGCCCTTTTTGTTCTGATATTAGTGCCTAGTCTCTGATTTTCCAGTGACCCGTGCCTAGATGCATGCATGTATGTCTGTTCGTGCTGCCCATGTATGCTTCAAAATAACTTTATGGAATCTTAATTTTCTTCCAATAGTTCCTGTTACAGTGAAATCTAGTATCCACAAAGTGTAAAGTCCCAAGCACCAAGGGCTAGTTTTGTGTAACTTAGGAAGGCTACCCACTGTCACCACAACAGCTCTTCCTCTGCCTTTTGGTTGGCTCCTTCCCAACTCAAGGGGTGCTTCCCTAAGGATAGGAATCAAGGATTGTCAATGTTGAAAATAGTAGTGAAGAAGGTCTTCTTGATTTGTGCGTTAGTCAAGAAAGACAATGATTTGTTTTCCTTCTGTCAAGTATGAGTTCAAGAAGTGGACGAGTTAGTTTGTTCATGTGCAGATATTGAGGCTCTGTTATGTAGCTATCCAAGTGCGAGTTCATGTTTAGAAAAAGACGAGTTGATGAGCTTCAGTCTTGATTGAATCAAGGACACGAACTAGGAGTTGACTTAGTTAACAAGTCGAACTCAGCTTGAGGTTCTAAAATTGTATTTGCCAGTTATAGCATGATCGAATTGCATAAAAGGCGGATGAGGGCACAGCTTGGATCATTCTTGTTTTGCATGAGGCTGTGTGAACAAAGCTTCTTGCTAGGAGAGCGTATCAAGGAGGATCCTGTACGCAGTTTTGAGAGAGAGATTCCTTGCAGGTTTGCTCTAGGATTTAGGAGTGAATTCCTAAAGTATAGGGGCCTATTCTGCCCTAGGAAATAGGAGATTTCCAGTGCTAGGAAATAGGGCAGAGACTGCGCAAGCAAGGAGGAGCTGGTTCAGGGTTATTTGCAGGGTGTTTCAAGCTTAGTCTAAGCAGTACGAACAACTGTGTTTTCTGTGAAACAGTATTACCTTGTAAAAGAACTCTGATTGCTCAGAATTTTCTCAATAAAATCTACGAGGAGATGGTTTTCCCAGTTGGGTTCCCTAGAAAAATTATTGTGTTGAATCTGTGTGATTGTGTCTTTATCACTGTGCTCTATTCTGCTGCATAGCTATTGTTGAGAAATTCTGTATCTTGGTGAAGTTAACTAGTTCAGTTTTCAAAAATCATCTAAGTAGTTGCGGAATTTCAATGAAATTCAACATGGTATCAGAGCAGAGATCTGCATAAAGACGAGCACACAGAGAAGGGACAAAGGAGGCCTGTGCACAAAGAAAGGAAGGTTGTCATGAGTGAATAGTGAGGGTTTGATATGTGGAAAGGAGGCCTGTTGAAGGTGACCGAAGTTTGTCGGTGATCTTGACAGTGGATTGAGGTGTGTAAGGTCTGTGTTTGTGCTGCAAGTAGGCTAATCTCTGTGGAGCCTTGTTGCTAGTGTGTGGGCCATTGCTCCCACCGTTCATGCATGTTTTATCTTGAGGCTTGTAGATTTCCAACACTTTTTAGAGAAATAGAGATGCTATTTTTGAAGTCTAAGAGGTTGAGCTAGAGAGTCTATTTAAAGAGCAGCTCCCTCACTTCTTGTTATAGTTGGATTTGGGAGATTTCTCTCGCTTGGAGTTTAATGGGTAAACCTTTGGATGTGCTTGGAGAACCCACAATTTCTTCCTGGTGAGGATGTCTGTATAGGTCCCATTGTTGTTTCCTTTTTTGCTGAAATAGATAGAATTATATTTCTAATGTTTGAAGTTGGTGTATTTCCCCCATCTTCCATGTGTTATCATTCAAAATTTGACTATGAATGCATTTTCTTCTCTGTTCATGGATTAAAACTTCTAATACAGGGTTTTTGATAATTGTGATTTCTTGAAGTGCTGGGTGTTGTCTACATTTGTAATATTCTTGGCGATATTTCTTGAATTACAGGGCAGCAAGGAAAGAGTATTATTGGCTTGTACTTTTCAGCTATATTATCTCTTTCTCATCTTTAGAACAGCCTCCCTTTTGCGTTCCTCCCATCCACTCTTTTCTGCAATTTTTTCAAATCTATTTTTGCTGAAAATTTTCTTTCACATCACGTTCCACTTCATAGATTTAATTTTCAGCAATCCTAATTAGGGAAGCCTACCTTAAGATGGAGGAGTGCTGGCCTGAAGAGCAAAGGAGTGTTGGTGAGGTGATGGTGGCCAATCTCCTAGTTATCAAATCTATCATCTTGGAACTTGGGGCTTCTACACATTCTGGATGAGACATTGAGCTGTAGTAGTCACCAACTAATGAAATCACGATGAACATGTGTGCCAATGAAGGGTGCATTTTAATAAAGTGTTGTACCATGTAAATAAAAGTTTGCTCTAGCAAAACTCCACCATGATAACAACAAAACATAAAGCCCAATTTAAGGTGCACCAACACCAAGGGATTATTACATCAAAATTCATCATCCAAACTTAAAAAAGAGGTTAGATCTCCATCAAATTGTATATAGTACCCCCCTCCCAAAACACACTTTTCTAACTCAAAGTTGGGAAATAACATATCAATAAGGGTACTAACATCATGAAACACATTCCCCCTAGGTGATGTGTAGCAAACATTACATCATAAAGTTAAATTACATGTAGGTTTTAACTCCATACAGAAATTACCTGCATACAAATTCTAAAACACAGAAAATAAACAATGCGAGAGCATAACACATAAAACACATATACACAGAGATTTTCCCCTGGATCCCAAAACCGGGACTACTAGCTTGATTTTTCATTATGTTCCTTTCAATGTTATAATACATATTTATACATGCCGAAGCATCCAATACCATGGACCGAAAACCATCGCGTCCAATACCATGGACCGAAAAACCATCGCATCCAATACCATGGACCGAAAAACCATCGCGTCCAAAAACATGTGCGAAAATCATGCACAAAACCATAGGTGGGTCCGCCCATGGGTGCCCTCAAACCCCCTGTGACCTCCCCTCCTCTAACCTCTGGTTAACTACGTGGGCTAGTCCTGGAAAGAATATAACACAACCCAACATTACATAGGAAAATACCACACTTGCTATTGATTTTTCATGATCTTCTAGTCTGATAATTACTTTCCGATGATTTCGTAATTAATCCTTCTTGTGTCAAATTCATCATTAAGCAACTATACATATAAAATCTCAACTTTGACAGTAGGATCATGAAGAGATAGCCAAACACAAGACACCATTTTTTACCTTGGGAAAACTCTAACAAGGGAAAAACCCAACAATGTTTTCTTAGGAGAAACTATTCAATTCATTAAAAGTACAATCTGATTTTCCTAGTGAAAATTTGTCAAATTGACCACAAAATCCAATAAGTCAAAGCTCATAAAACAAACCACTTTTTCGGCCTCCTTCAACTTGGTCAAAGTTTGGTCAAACATGCTGAATTTTGGCCTCCTGTAATTGCCTCAGAAACCCTAGTCAACTGCGTTCAAACTGCCTAGAAACAAATTTGGTCAACTGCCCAAAATCTCAATCAAACAGAATAGAAAGTCTTGGTCAACGCAGGTCAAACTTCTGTCTTTTGTCCTCTCTCTCCTTCGCACATGTGAACAAGGAACAAATAGTTTTGGTGTGATCCAAATTGTATCAAGTGGAGGAGGTCAAGTGACTATTTATAGTGATCTAAGGTGCCCCAAGGGGCACGTCTCTTACTGCTGGGCTGACTTAAACAATTGGAGCTGACCTTACATTTTGGAGGCAAAAATTAAATTTCAAATTTCTTCAAAGCAAAGGAGGAGTGCGAGCCTGAAGAGCAAAGGAGCGTTGGTGAGGTGATAGTGGCCAATCTCCTAGTTAACAAATTTATCATCTTGGAACTTGGGGCTTCTACACTTTCTAGATGACAGATTGAGTGTAGTAGTCACCAATTGATGAAATCATGATGAACATGTGTGCCAATGAAGGGTGCACTTTAATAAAGTGTTGTACCATGTAAATAAAAGTTTGCTCTAGCAAAACCCCACCATGATAACAACAAAACATAAAGCCCATTTTAATGTTCACCAACACCAAGGGATTATTACCAACGTTGCACGAAGCGGGGACGTTTTTTGGAATCAGGGATGCGGAAGTGTCATTTTCCAAAAATCTAGGAAGCTTAGCGTCTCATATATATATATATAATTTTTTGCATTTATATTCAAAACAAACATCCCAAATACCAAATTAGTTGTAGAAGACATGAAAACATGCATATTTTTACATAAATCAAGATAGATATGTCATCCATGATTCCATTGTACATCAATGATTAATTATTCGAGCATCAACCATCTATATTCTAGCAATTACAAACATATGTCAAATTTTAAGCATATTATAAAACTTAAAACATAAAACATATTATCTAGCAAGTGAGCAACTGTCAACATTAGTCATGTCCAAAATTCAAATAATAATGTTTACAAAATAGGCCACTTGGCTGCCAAGACAAAAAGGTTCAAATTCACAACAAGCCTACAAGTCTAATCTATGACAAAAGTAGTAAATTGTGAATATATCTACTAATCTCTCCTCCTTCCACTGCAAAGAGTATGTGGTGGTGGGCCTCCATGTGGTGGCAATGAAGAAGATGGTGGTTGTGGAAGTTGTGGCACTGATACAGATGAAGACAAAGCCCTTGCAGTTGGTGTTGAACCATGCATCCTGGGAACCAAGGGACCAAATGGGGGTGGCATCTCAACTCGATCATCATCACCTTGGATAAGAACATCCTCTAATTGCTCTAATCCCGACACTCTATCCTCCATATTGGGCCCTTGATTCCTGTCCCAAACCTTAAGGTCTTTATTAGTCTTTGCATCATCACAGTAATGGGACAACAATCACAAGTTGTAATGAACATAAACCAAGCTCTCTGCTTGGTCTAAACTCAACTTGTTCCTTTTAACACTGCAGATAAAAGAATAAGAGTTCCTGCAATGCCAAAGTTGTAGAAGTGGAGTAGCACCTCCATGCATGTTCCAACACTCGAGAGAAGAAAAAGTCTATCGATCTCTAATTGCATGCATGCTCCCAAATGGACTAGTGCTAAGCGTATAGTTGCTCAATTGTTTCTATACCATGGTAGCCTCCTCCTCATCAGGGACTAATTTATCCAATACAATCATATATTTTTCTAGAACCTCTGGATCTAGGTGTGGTTTTCTCCTACTGCCCCCTTGGGTGCTGGTGTTGAAATCCATGATGGATGATAGTATTTAGGTGTCAAAACATATGCTAATGCATGCAATGGAACATTTAACATATTCCATCTTTTCTCTACCTCTATACGAATATAATTGTACAAGGTGATATTTCTAGGCTCAACAATGTCTTTAATCTGCCCCAATATGTTATCCATTTGCTCATACACTTCCCCAATTATTAGCGGATCTGAATCTGCAAACTTAATAATGTAATAAATTGGTTTGGTGAATTGCAAAACATATTTAACCTGTGACCAAAAGAACATGTCAAAAACAGTGACCTTGGCTACATTAGCATCGTCTCTATGAATGCTAATTTCTTCCCATGATTCAGAGGTCACCATATTAGTTAAAGGTTGTCTCACCTTCACTGGCCGCCTAAAGATGAGGTAATAACTTGCAAATCTTGTTTTTGCAAGTTTAAGCAACTGCAACTTGGAGTAAGTGCCATAGAAGTAGTTTACCCTTATATGCCCTGTGATAAATTTAATGAGTTGCTTCCCTCTCTGGTAAAGCTCATTTATCCACCCACATTTTTTATGCTTCACAATATCATGCATCAAAAGGTGCAATGTGTGCACCAATCACCCAGATGAAAATATGTGTGGATGAGTACGCTCAATAACTTTTCCTGTTGCCTTACAATTTGCTGCATTATTTGTGATCACGTGAACCACATTATTAGGACCAACATCTTTGATTGATTGCAATAGGAGATTTGCAATATTTTGGGAAGTTGCACTGTTGGAGGAGGAGTCACGACATTTAATAAATACTGCACCACTAGCAGAAACAACAAGAACATTTATCAAATGTTGGTTTCTAATATTTGTCCACCCATCTAATACAATGGATACCCCACAATCCACCCACTCATTTGTAAAACGTGTCAAAGCTCTTTGAACCTTTGCTTTTTCTTTTTCTAATGACACTATTCTAGCTTTCTCATAGTTGGGGGCATTATATCCTTTTGGGTATTCATTGACGGTTTTTACCATTTCATGCCAATCGGGAGAGTGAAGCACATTGAATGGTATTATGGTACCTTGCATGCACAAAGAAATTAGAATATCTTTCCATCCACATCATCCCTCCTAGCAACATTCAGGAAATCACCTATTATTCTTTACCTCTAGAGTTTGCAGAAGTACCATGAGGAGATGAGCTACCAAATCTAGAGTTTGCACTTGATTCAGATTGAGTTTTTTGTTTATTGTTTTTTGTTGTTCAGCCTCTATTTGGATGTATTTTCTTCTTTGTTCAACTGAAACCTTTGGGCAAATTGTTAGTAGGATCATGAAGAGACAGCTAAACACAAGAGACTCAAATTTTTATGCTGGGAAAACCCTAACTAGGGAAAAACCCTAACAAGGGAAAGACCCAACAATGTTTTCTGAGGAGAAATTATTCAATTCATCAAAAGTACAATCTGATTTTCCCCCTCAAAATTTGTTAGACTGACCACAAAATCCAATAAGTCAAACCTCTTCAAACAAACCAATTTTTCGGCCCCCTGCAACTTGGTCAAAGTTTGGTCAAAGAGGGTGAATTTTGGCCTCCTGCAACTGCCTCAGAAACCTTAGTCAACTGCATTGAAACTGCTCAGAAACAGATTCGGTCAACTGCCCAAAATCTCGGTCAAGCAGAAGAGAAAGTCTTGGTCAACACAGATCAAACTTCTATCTTTTCTCCTTTCCTTCTCCTTCACATGTGTGAATAGAGAACATATGGTTTTGGTGAGATCCAAATTTTATCAAGTGGAGGAGGTCAAGTGACTATTTATAGTGATCTAAAGTGCCCCAAGGGGCACGTCTCTTAGTGCTGGGCCGACTTAAACAATTGGAGCCAACCTTACAATTGGAGGCAAAAATTAAATTTCAAGTTTCTTCTTTTCTATTTTTTTTAGGGTAAACTTGTAGTGAAGAATACCGACTGGAGCTACCAAAATTGAACACTTGCAAGTTGCAACATGAATCATCCCACCACAGCAGCATCATAAGCAAAGGGGACGTAAAGAAGTCTTATCCCCATCCAATCATAAAGTATGCTCCTCATCACTTGAGAACCATGTAGAACACCCCCTCCTATTGATACCAAATAAAACCGTATGATCATACCAATGTCACTACGAAATCCCAACAGTCATGAAACATATATCTTCTATTACCCTTGGGGGCTTAGAATTATCATGCATATCTTGTATAAGCATAACAACCATATGATAATGGGATAGTATGTTCCACAAGCATCGAAAAGTGCAACCAGGGAGAAGTGAGACTCTCCCAAGCCAAAAGCCTCCAAGGAACCAGCAGCAAATCTCCATCAATGTGATGAAAATCAAAAGGTGGAACCTCATATAATATGACGTGTAACACTTCCAAACAGATTTTCTCCAGATACAGGGAATTAAATCTTATACACACCTAACTGAAAAGGGTCACTAGTTTCCTTGTATTATGTGGAATTTACATTTTTGGTACATCTGAACTCAGGGCTATAACTTATAACGTTTCTTTGTTAGGTAAAAAAGAAAAATATTCTGAATGATGGATATTAATTTACAGGTTCGGGAAGGGCGGGCCCAAAACTGGGTTTCTGACTCAGGCACGGAACAACCTAAAATTGCAGAAGTTATGCTTATTGCACAGGTATATTTGTTGGTATGGATGGTTATTCATATTTACAAAAATATTTCTTCTGTCAAAGTTATGGAATTGATGCGCTATTTTTGTAGTATATTTAGTCATATATGCTTCACATTTCTTTTGCATGAAAGTTTGGAAGTTTAGAGTGCAATGCTGCTTTGTAGTTTGACTGAAATGTTTGTATTATAGGTCTGCTCAAAAGGTGTTGAGGAGGACTCGCGTTCAAGTGAATTCAAGCGAATGGCTGAAGCACTTGCTCTGGCAGCAGCCTCAGCTTCACCTCCACTCCCTCTGACAGCTCTTTTTGTGCAGGTTTTTCCTTTGTCTGTATTTTTATTTAACTGGCATTTTTTCAGGACAATATTCCTTCATGATTTCATCACAGATTTGGCCTTTGGACTCTTGCTTTCAAAGTCCCTAAACATGTTAATTTGAACGAAAATGTCAATATCAGAATTTACTGCAGCTTAGATGGACCTTATATATACTTTGGTAAAATTGCCAATTTTAGCAAACATAGGTGAATTAAAGGTTAATACAACAGAATCAATCTAAGGATTGAGATTTTGAGTGTTGAGTTTCAGGTGGGCTTTTGCTTGACAAAGTCTCCAATCATGTATCAGAAGAGTTCCCTTCTGAGTTATTTCCCTAGAGTAGTTTCAACTAGATAGACACTGCATTCAGTATCAACGCCTCCATATATCTTATGGCATTTAGGTTGTGTGATATCCCGTATCCCATAAAGTTGCTAAGTGTAGCAAATTTTGTAAATTTTGCTGTTGAAGGTAATTTTGGCATTTTGGACTTAGGAAAAGTGGGTGAATGGTTGCCACACGCAAGAAAAGGAGGCAATACACACCGTTTGAAGGAGGGAGTGTCAATTAGTGGAAAGTAGGGGCCTCCAAGGAGAGCGCTTGGGCCAGCAAGTATAAATGCTAATGGAGGGAGTGTGAATTAGTGGAAAGTAGGGGCCTCCAAGGAGAGTGCTTGGGCCAGCAAGTATAAATGCTAATGGGAGGCCTTCCTTTGGGGTCTTTTTGTCAATTGAATTTCTGAATTTGAGATCTCCTGGAGCTGTTTAGCACAAGGGGCCAAGTGCAGTTGAGCACAAGGAGTCTCAAGCGATATTCCAAGCCAGTTACAGAGAACTTCGACTGTCTCCCTAGGTGGTAGATTGAGGAGTCCATCAAAGGATTTCCACGGAGCTAATTCTTCAGTTGTTGGGCCAGATTGAGCAATGCACATTCCAGGGCACAGAAGAGGAGCCAAACACCCAGTGCACATTTGTGGAGGGAGTTCGTGGGTCAGATTTTCAGGGAAATTCCATTCCCAGAGAAGTGAGGACTTGGTGGTGTTTTTGCTAGGGATATTTAGAGCTGATTCAGAGGGCCACTTCCATCATTCTCAGGCAGTGTGTAGGTATTCTTGGGCAGACTACGCAGGCATTGGGCAGTGCGAGCTGTGGAGCTAGGGTAGCTGGAGATTTGGGGTTTTTTTGGAGATAATTCCATGGGTGGCTTGGACAATTTATCCGGGGTGGATTTGTGGGGACTCTAGCAGCAGTGTTTCCAGTAGTGTGTGCAGCCAGCCAGAGAGCCACTAACACCATTTGGAGGGCATCCTCATCACCTGGATTCAACCCAATCCATTTCCAGGTTTTGTGGGTTTTGGGAGGAGTGTGGGGCTAAAATTTTAGAGCATTCCAGGAAATATTCAGAACATAACCCTACAGTTCAGTTGGCAGCCAACAACAGTCTTCATTGGATAGTGCGCATTTCACTCTATTGGGCCATTTCTTATTTGGGACAGAAGCTTCTTTCTGGGTTTTGCTCAACTTGCTTGGCAAGCCCAGGTTCTATCATTTCAGTTCATTGTATGTACCCCATTCCAACTATTTGATAAAATGGCACAGAGTATTTTGCTGGTATCTCGTGTACTAATTTCGTGGCTGTGATTTTATTTATTTTGCTGTTCCTAGTACATTGCTTTGGTATTTTCTGTTAATTTCTGTTTAGGAATATTACAATGGTATTAGAGCATGTTCTTGGCCAGTTGTGGGAGCAGGAACTGGTGATGCCACCTCGTTTTGGTGGTGTAGTTTTTGATAGAGGTAGGGGCCGAGGCAGAAGAGGACATGGTAGAGGTCAAGGGCCTGACCCTTTTTCTAACACTAAGGTAGAGCATGCAAGAGTCCATGACAACTGGGACGAAGAACTCATGGAGAATGAATGAGAGCCTAAACAAGGAGAAAAAGAGTTGACATTGCCAGGATTCTTAAGAGGCATAATGTCCCCTCGACCTTTAGACCCCTCAACACCATTCATAAATCCCTCAGATCTGTAAAGGATCCTATCAACCCTAAGGACATGAAAGGGGTTTATATTATTCCTTGTTCCTGTGGGACCCCCTATATTGGTGAGACTGGTCGCTCCATTAATCAAAGGATTAGTGAGCATGCAGCTGACCTCAAGCATAGGAGGACCAAGTCTTCTGCTTTAGCTGAGGATGCCGAAAGTACCAAACATCATGTTTGCATAGAGAAGGCGAGTGTTATCGCTAGGGTTTCGTAGTTCCATCACCGAAAATTTAGGGAAGCCCATGAGATTGAGAAGAGACCGAACAATCTCAATAGAGAAGACATATGGAAGATAAGTAGTTGTTGGATCCCAGTTCTCTCTTCCTAAGTAAAGGATATTTTATTTTTTTTCTCGTTATTTACTT
>APFE030187677.1:144216-156622 GCA_000404065.3 Pinus taeda | reverse complement strand
TTTAACTAATTTCCATTAAAAAATTAATAATTAATAAATCAAAAATTTGACCTTGGTCCTAAAGTCAAAATTAGCCGTTGGAGACTCTGCTCAGACTATTTAACATGCTATGCTGGATTTGTTTCTTCAACTTGTCGTGACGATGAACCACACTAGTTGGTTCGAAACGCATCGACAAATGAAATTTTATGTGATTTACATTGAAGAATCTTTCAAAAATTTGATATGGATCACAGAAGCTTGAATTCCACAATTGGCAGAGCTGTCAAGGACGCTTATGATGGACATGCTAGTGCAGTTGGCTAGTGTTCATTTACAGAACCAGGGGAAGCAGAATAATTGTGGGGAAGGTGGATCTTGAACTGGCGAGGGGAGCCAAATACATACAAGCACAAACCACTAGGATGGCCCACTTATCGCCGGTCATTTCAACCGTCCCACTATGCCCCAATTTGTGAATGGGCCCTCAGGAGAGCTAGACTCATTAGCAACTTTGATGAGGTCATTCTTAGAGGGGATTGATGAGTATGATGCGTTGGACCCAAGAATCAAGATGCCTATGTCTTTTACAGAGTTTTTCCACCTAAAGGAGAAGCATAGAACAATAGCTGGGGCATTGTATAGTGGAGGCCATCAAAACCAAGACGCGCAGAGGAAAAGGAGAAAGATAACTCTCCCCAACTTTGATGGATCGACTACGAGTTTTGCTAAAGCATGGTTGTAGAAGCTGGACACCTATTTCTAGCTAAACCCCATGAGGGAGACAAATGCGATTAAGTTCACGAGGAGGCTTATAGAGAGATTTGAGCAGAAGGATTCAGAGCTCGACTTCAGGTAGTTGGCGCAATTGAGGCAAATAAGCGACATAGAGGCATTCATTGTAGAGTTTCAGAGGCTCGATGTGATGGTATTGGACATCTCAGAAATGAGATTGGTCATGTTGTTTGTTTAGGGGTTGACAAATCCATTGCGTGGTTGGGTGAGGGCCTATAAGGTCATGAATTTGTATGATGCGATTTCCAGGACTAGGGACATGCCGAATATAATCCCTAAGACCAAATTGCCACCTCGGCCTAGCTTTCCTCAGAAGGGTAAGGAAACTAGACCCCCTCAAAAGGAGTGGATGGGATATCGGCAAATGCACGATGAGACTAGGAGAGACCTCCTGAGGTGGAAGCTATGCTTTATGTGTGGGTGCCTTGGGCACTTGGGCATAAGTGTTCCAAGGGAAATGTCCATTATATTGAGGTGTTTTTAGACAACGAGCTTGACGAGGAGGACGAGCAGAGGAGGAGAGGAGGAGCACGATGATCTAGGGGAGGAGTTGCATTATCAGGTTGCCAAGGGAGGCATCATCGCTTCACTTATAGGGATTCGAAGGTACTATATATTACAGATTAGAGGCACTATTCAGGGGCAACAGATGATTGTTTTAGTGGACAAGTGATGCCACCCACAACTTTGTAGATGCACAACTGGTAGAACGGAGGGGGTTACGTCACATCCTTTTGAGGGCTTCTCAGTATTGGTACTAGGGGATTGGACTATGCATTTCACTAGAATAATCCCCAAGATGATGTTGATGGGGAACTACTTCGTCATTGATGGTTTCTTCATGGTGAAGGTACTAGAAATCAATGTGGTGTTGGGTGTTAAGTGGTTGTTCCTTCTTGGGCGTGTAACTACGGATTATAAGGTCCTAGAGATGGAGTTTATGGGGCCTGATGGGAAGAAGGTGGTGTTAAGGGGCATGCATTTCTACCCACCTTAGGTTGTGTCAGCCAACAAGATGGCAACAAATTTGCGACATGGGGATATAACATGGGCAGTGGAGCTCATGATTTCGGAGATAGGGACTCATGCATGTCAACCTCATCCATACATTTTAGCAGTTCTTCAGAGACATCAGGCAATATTTGGAGATATTCCTCCAAGCCATCCCCCAGACAGGTTTTGAGCACATCATTAAGCTGGAGGAGGGGGTTCAGGCAAGCATGACCATCCCCTATAGGCATCCCAAGGCCTACTAGGATAAGATCACGAGGGCCATTCAGGGGTTGTTGGCCTTGGGTCATATTAGGCCGAGTTCTAGTCCTTTCGCTTCTTCTATGGTGTTACTGAAGAAGAAGGATGGGACTCTACACATGTGCATCGATTACAGGGCCCTCAATAAGACCTTGAAGAACAAGTACCCCATCCCACACATAGATGAGTTGATGGACAAGCTGAGAGGAGCCAAGTACTCTGAGATCGGCTTGTGCTCAAGGTACCACTAGGTCCGGGTGAGGGAGCAAGACATCTCGAAGACCGCTTTCTGGTGTCACTATGGGCATTTTGAGTTCTTGGTTATGCCCTTTGGGCTGACCAACACACCGGCTACTTTCCAGTCTTGCATGAGCCATGTGTTCAACAAGCAGCCGCACAAATATGTGTTGGTGTTTTTCAATGATATATTGATATACAACTAGACTTGAGAGGAGCATTTACAACACTTGGAGGAGGTGTTGCACATTTTGGAGGAGCAACAATTGTACGCCAAGATGTCCAAGTGTGAGTTTGGCCTGACAAAGATGTTGCACTTGGGCCATGTGGTTGGGAAGGATGGAGTGCGAGTTCACTTGGAGAAGATCTAGGCCATTTTGGGTTGGCCTACTCCCAGGGCTGTGATAGAGCTTAGAGGATTTCTGGGTATATGCACATATTACCGACTGTTCATGAAGGGATTTCCACAGTTGGAGCACCCCTCATTGACCTCACCAAGAAGGGGGTATTTGAGTTGACAGATACAATGCACGAGGCTTTTGAGCGCCTCAAGGTAGTGATGAGTTCCTGCCCCTTCTTAGCACTACCAGAGCACTCATAGCCCTTCATACTGGAGTGTGATGCATCAAGTGAGCACTTTGGCACAATCTTGATGTAGGGTGGTTGCCCTATTGGTTATGAGAGTTAGAAACACTAGGACTATGAGAGACTGTACTCCAGATATGACAAAGAGATGTTTGCATTGGCCAAGTTCAGACAGTACCTGGTGGGGAACCGGTTCAAGGTGAAGGCTGATCAAAACAGTTTGCAGTTCTTCTTGGAGTAGAAGGAGCTCAATGACAAACAAGAGAAGTGGGTCAACAAGATCCAAGCCTATGATTTTGAGATATAGTATGTCAAGGGGAAGCACAATGCGGTAGCTAATGCGCTTTCTAGGAGGTCCCCGATACTCTCTCATGTTGATTTCTGGTAGCATCAGATGTGCTCTAAGTCTCAAAGTTTGCAGGGAGGCTTGGGCACATGGATTCCAAACAACCTAGAAAGCATTTTGGGAAATTCCACCCAGAAACAATTTTATTAAAATAATTAATTATTTTAATGGGACCCTAAGTCTAAACGTAGGAAAATAAAATAATTATGGGTATTAATCTAACTGTGGGTGTAACTTCTAGAAGAAGACGAGGATCAAGCAGAAATGATCTCAGCCATTGATTGGCTTCTAATCTGGGTTGTTGAGTGCCAACGAGAAGATTATTTAAGGAAGCTTGAGGGTCATTTGCAAGACACATATAGTGAGTTTAGAAGTTCGATTTTCTGATGTAGAGCAGCTGCCGGGAGAATTTCGATAGTGAGCTTTTGCAATGAGGGGTAGGGATAGTTTGGTTGGAGAATCTTCTCTCGAGGCAAGGATACGAAGCAGAGAGGTAGAAAGACACCAGAAGGAGGCAGCGTAGTACCCAGGAGGGGTTGACGTTGAGCCAGAGAGCTCACCCAGAGGCAATGCAGTCCTCCAAGCAAATGTTCGAAAATTTGTCGGGGTTTGATGTTTTGAGCAGGGAGGGTTGACGTTAGAGCTCCAGGAGAGCAAAGCGGTTCTCAGTTGAGCTAACACAGGGCCTTAGACGTTGATGCAGGGCCCACGCAGGGGCAGAGCAAAAGTAGCCGGGGAACTCGCAGTTCAACTGTCGGATCAGCTGGGACTTGCTGGGTAGAGTGACGTAATCTCACAAATTTCTTCTGCCAATCATATTTCTCTGTAACTGGATTGCCGGGAGGGCATCCAGAAGTTGTATTCAGAAAACTACTTCATAATAATAAAAACACTCACATCTGCTGCATCGGTTTTCCCGCATTGGGTTTTTCCGGGCACATTTGTCCAAAAACATCTGTGTCATTTGTGTGTATCTTTCTTTATTGTTCAATTTCTTGTTTTGACATATTATTTAAATGGTTTAGGCTGCAGTGTACGTATTTCGATGTTTGCCGTAGGAAACACAAATAACTTCTCCATGTAAAACTAACCAGTAGGAGAAATATCATCAGTGCTGCAATAGGAATTCCCGGGTTTAAGGAATTTTCACATGGTATCAAAGCGAGTGTAGGTGAAGCAAGAACAGTGCTAGAGAACCCAATGCTGAGCAAAAAAGGAGGTTGAAAAAGTTGCAGGAGGCAACAATTTGAATCCTCGGAGGGGTTTGTGTAGTCCTAGCCGAAGGGCTGGTTTTCGAGGCAGTCTCTCTCTGAGTGAGTCGATAAAGAGAAGGGCTTCCGGATCGAAATCTTGTTGTGGCAGAGGGAGCAGTGCTGAAGGCTTAGCGTGAAGAAGGAGCTCGTGGGACGCAATTTTTCTGCAGGACGTTTTGCTTGGCAGAAGGGTGTCAAAAGAGAAGAGAAGCACTGTGAGGGATCCTGTAGTCTATCACATCACTAGTAGTCGAACTGCTAAGGAGATGTAGGATGTGTTGTGTACGCTGTATTAGGGATCTTCCGAGCAGTGGAAGATGTACTTAGAACAAAAACTGAGATCTGCATAGATGCAAAAGGGAAAGTGCGCAGATACATTCCTCATGAAGCTTTAGAAGACCCAAGATGAGTTATCAGCTATGGGGTCTACACCTCAAGATTCCGAATTGGTTAGACTGGCCCTCAATTCTGTCTCAGATGAGTGGCAAGTCTTTGTCTAGAGTATCCTGGGTTGGGCGACTTTGTTGAATTGGGATGAGATGTGGGCATCTCCCAAGCAAGAGGAGCTGAGGAGAGACTTGGTCAAGTGTAAGCTTGACAGAAGTAGTAGCAGTGGGTCGAAGCCCAAGCAGGAGGATGAGAATGTAGCCCTTGCATTGAAGGGGCAATAGGAGCAACGGAGGTAGAAGAAGGACGCCTCGAAGATAAAGTGCTTTAGGCGTGGTGAGATGGGTCACTATGCTACACAATGTCCTCTTAGGAAGAAGGACAAAGATGAGAAGCACGATTCAAAGGCTGCACCTGCGAATATGGCAGAGGAGTTTTCCATGACAGTTGAGATACCTCTAAGAGGGAGGCGGGCTGATTTGGAGTTGTAGTTCGAAAGAGCTACAGATGGGCAGGATCCTTGAGGAACCCATTTCTCGGAGCAATTCCTTGCTATGGGAGCCTAGATCAGAAGTACCAGGATGGACTAGTGTCTCATGGTGCCGAGGAGCGTCAGAGAGACAATTGCAGTGGCTAGGAGCGCCAAAAACTGAACAACGCAGAGCAGAGTTGACAATAGTAAAGATGGCACAAAGCAGAGGTCAGTAACAACGCAAAAGATTCAGAGGGTCATCGCAGAGACTTAGCAGTAGTCAGGCTCCAACATTCACATGGTATCATACTGAACACAGTTAGTTCAATAATTTGGATGTTTTTTCGTTGTTGATGCAGTAGGCAACAATGGCTTGCAGTGCAGGGGCAGTTGGTAGTGGCAGTGCCAACAACAACACGGATGCAAAAATTCAGAGAGAGTTGCAGTACAGATGCAGTGTTGACAGTGGCATGGTCAACAACAGTACATATGCAACATTTGCGCATTGGTTGGTGGACAACATGTCAGATATCAACAACGTAGAAGGATATGTTATAGAATAGAGTGATGCTTCAGCAGGTTCCATTGCTAGAGCACATTCCTCTCTAAGAGGGAGTGTTGATTTCTGGTAGCATCGGATGTGTTCTAAGTCTCAAATTTTGCAAGGAGGTTTAGGTACATGTATTCCAAATAATCGTGAAAGCGTTTTAGGAAATTCCACCCAGAAATAGTTTTATTAAAATAATTAATTATTTTACTGGGACCCTAAGTCTAAACTCAAGAAAATAAAATAATTAATGGGTATTATTCTAACTGTGGGTGTAACTTCTAGAAGAAGACGAGGATCAAGTAGAAATGATCTTAGCCATTGATTAGCTTCTAATCTGGGCCATTGAATGTCAGTGAGAAGATTATTTAAGGAAGCTTGAGGGTCATTTGGAAGACGCGCAGAGGGAGTTCAAAAGTTCGATTTTCTGAAGCAGAGCACCTGCCGGGAGAATTTCAATAGTGAGCTTTTGCAGTGAGGGGCAGGGATAGTTTGGTTGAAGAATCTTCTCTCGTGCCAAGGATACGTAATAGAGAGGCAGAGAGACACCAGAAGGAGGCAACGCAGTGCCTAGTAGGGGAGCCAGAAGGGCTCATGCAGAGGCAATGTAGTCCTCCAAGCAGATGTTTGGAAATTTGCTGGGGTTTGACGTTCTGAGCCGAGAGGGTTGACGTCTGAGCTCCAGGAGAGCAAATCGATTCCCAGTTGAGCTGACACAGGGCCATAGAGGCTGATGCAAGGCCCACATCGGGCAACGCAAATGTAGCTAGGGAACTCACAGTTCCGCTGCCGAATCAGTCGGGACTTGCTAAGTAGAGTAAGGTAATCTCACAAATTTCTTTTGCCAGTCATATTTTTCTGTAACTGGATTGCCGAGAGGGTATCCAGAAGTTGTATTCAGAAAACTACTGCATAATAATAAAACTCCTCAAATCTGCTGCACTGTTTTTCTCGCATTGGGTTTTTCTGGGGACATTTGTCCAAAAACCTCTGTGTCATTTGTGTGTATCTTTCTCTATTGTTTAGTTTCTTCTTTTGCCATATTATTTAAATGGTGTACGCTGCAGTGTATGTATTTCAATGTTTGATGTAGGAAACTGCAAATAACTTGTCTATGTAAAACTAATAAGTAGGAGAAATGTCATGAGTGCTGCAGTAGGAATTTCTGAGTTTAAGGAATTTTCACATCTCGTGGATATCACGCAGGATTAGAGGGCACAACTTCTGGTAGAGCACTCCAATAACCAACAGGCATGTGATATTTAGGATGGCACCTTTGGGGATGACAGGTACAGAGTCATGGGTGAGGTGATATACTACAAGAATAAGATTTATCTCGTTCTAGGGTCTTAGCTTTGAGAGAAGATCCTAAGGGTAGTGAATGATTCACCTCTTGCAGGTCATCCAAGTTTCCTGAAGACCTATAGGGTTACCAGGGAACGTTTCACATAGAGGGGCCTTAAAGGGGATTTTTTGAGATAGGTGTAGGAGTGCAGTACACGCTAGAAGAATAAGGTAGAGCACACACAATCGACAAGATTACTTTAGCCTCTACCTATTTCGAAGCAAAAGTGGGAGAGCATCTTCATGGAATTCATCATAGGGCTTCGAGCTGTTCAAGGGCGAGAATGCATTTATGTCGTGGTGGACAGGTTGACCGAGTTCGTCCACTTTTCGCTGTTCTAGCCAAGTACTCAGCTTTGCAAGAAGCTGATCTCTTCTTTAGGCAGGTGTTCAGGTTGCATGGTCTTCTAAAGACCGTCAATAGTGACAGGGATTTATGGGAGGTTTTTGGCAAAATATTTTTTGATTGGTGGGTACTTACCTCACACCCAATACCAACTACCACTCTCAGACTGACTGACAGGCAAAGATTGTGAACAAATGGCTTGAGGGTTACCTGCACAACTATGTAACATGACAACAATGGGCATGGGTGAACTGGATACATATGGCACTTCCTTTCACATGTCCATTGGGATGACTACTTTTTGAGCACTCTATGGCTATGAGGCTCTGTCCTTTGCAGATATGGTGTTTGGGGACAGTAGAGCCCCAAGGGTGAGGGGTTGGATCCAAGATAGCCAGGAGATCCTTAGGGTCCTCAAGGATAATTTGCAAAAATGCAAAACCAACATAAATTGTATTCAGATTGCCACAAGATAGATAGCAAATTCATTGTTCGGGACTTCGTGTACCTCTGTTTGCTGCTGTATCCCTAGTCTACACTGAAGCAGAAGGGGGCTAAGAAACTCAAGCAACGTTTTTATGGGTCCTATAGAGAGATCAAGCATGTAGGAGAGGTGGCATATGAGCTGGAGCTTCCTCAAGATAGTCGGGTACATAACATGTTTCACGTATCCTGCTTGAAGAAGGCACTAGTACAATAGGTGACAATTGCTATAGAGTTATCACCATTGGATGACGAGGGGCATTTTGTATTAGTTCAAGAAGCTATCTTGGAGGTGCGGGAAAGGAAGCTCAACAATAGGGTCATTAGGGAGTTCCTTGTCAGATGGAAGGACTCACCTAAGGAGGATGCTCCATGGTAGGGAGAGCAGGTGTTACAACATCCAACGTTGTAGTTCCGTGAGGACAAGCAAATTTTGGCAAGCAGTGTTAGTTTTTGTAGCATCAGAGTTGTTCTAGTCTCGAAACTTTCTGGAGAGGCTAAAACACAATAGTTCTCCATAACCCGTAAATTGTTTTTGGAAATTCTACCTAGAAGTGTCTCAATTAGATTATTAGCCTATTTTTAATTATTTCTTAAGTCTAAACTTAGGAAAAGGGGTTAATTAATGAGAGTTAATTGAGATAAGGTGTGAATCATCTAGAAACTCACTCAGATCGATTCCGATATGATCCTAGCCCTTGATTAAGATTTAATCTTAGCCGTTGGAGGACCAATAGAGGATTATAAGAAGAAGTTGATGGGTAGATGGAGAACACACTTGATACACTTGTGGAGTTCGATTTCCAGAGAGCAACAACAATGGCTGAAAAGACAGAGAAGGAAACAAAGATAGTGAGGGGCAGAGACAATGAGTCCAAAGGAAACTTTTTCCAGATCCAGAGAGTCAACTACAGGAGCACCGAGTTTCCTCAGTGAGGCTACGCAGAAGCTTTAGAGGCAGAGTTCGATTTGGCCAGACATAGGGTCGATTTAGTTGTTGGAGGCTGGGAAGATTTATGGAAGGTACCAACGAGTCATTCTCAAAGCTTGGATTGGGCAGACGACTTGATCAGTTGTAGTTCTAGGAAGAGCGTTCTAAGAAGATTTATGGAAGGTATCAACGAGTCATTCTCAGAGCCTGGATTGGGTAGACGACTTGATCAAATGCAGTTCTAGGAAGAGCATTCTAGTGGATGCGCAAGTTTGACGTATGGGTTTCGTGGAGCCCATTCAGAGCTAGTTTCAGACTTGGATCACTATCGTGTGAGACAAAATTTGTCTCACTAATTTTTGTGGCTAATTTCTCCTATAGTGGATTCCCAGTTTGCGCATACAGATTGTACTAAGAATATCATGGTTGCATAATAATAAAAACTCTCAGTTGCTGCACTGGGTTTTCCAAGTTAGGTTTTTCCGGGGACCTTTGTCGAAAAATAACTGTGTTAATTTTTGTGTGTGTGCTAGTATATTTCTTAGATTCCAACGCTATTATTTCCGCAAAAATTAATTTGTGAAGGTTGTAGTGTGATTTATTTAGTATTTGCTGTAGCAAATAAATTGTTAAATTAATTAACAATTAGGAAGAATAATTTCCAGTTGTTGCAATAGGAGTTTAGATATAGAGAATTGAAATTTTCACATGGTATCAGAGCGTTATCGATCAACTGGGAAGTTCAGAAGCGGAAGAAGAGAATTTTGCTGTTCAGAGGGAGGAACTGGTTGAAATTCTCAGAGGCTGCGCAATGCCTAGCCCGACAGTGCAAATTATTGGGTAAGGGTTCGATTTTCAGTTGTAAGCTGGCAGAAAATTCGATTTGCCCAGATTAGTGATTCCAATAGGCAGAGGGAGCAACAATATGTTAGATTTTTACCTAGAAGATTCCTTGGTTGGTCGCAGATGGTTTTGTAGCAGTAGAATCAACATTGGGTGGAAGAGAAATAACACACACAGAGGGAAAATTTCTCTCAGGGGACTTCGAGTTTCAAAAGTTTGATTTTTCGGTTGCAGATTGGTAGTAGTTGAGAGCATATTTCTTCACTCCAGAAGGAAGTGCAAATTATAGAACCAACAACCAAGAAGAGGGAAAGAGGGTGTTTTCGACAGTTTTAGAGATGGCCACAATAGGGCTTTAGAGATCAGGATAGGTTGGAGGGAGCCTCCAACTATGTCATCTGAAAGGCTAGGATGTCCTTCCCTCTAGATGAATATGTCCCAAAAGCCTACGTAGATAATGCGGTAGCAATAGCTTAGGATGTTGATCAACTGAAGGAGTATAGAAAAGAAATGGGGAAGGTGAAGCGAATGATTTTGGATGGAGTCCGAGATCATATAGACTCTCATATTTCTGGCAAGAATACTGCCAGGAAAATGTGGGTAGCTCTCTCCACACTACAACAGATTTCTTCTGAGCAGCAAAAGATGTTTCTCCAAGAGAAGCTGAGAAGCGTCAAGATGTAGAAGGGTGAAGGCATAGATCCCTTCCTCACTAGGATTGACACTAAACAATGTCTCCAAAGATTGGAAAGTGTTTTTACAAAGCATATTGGGCAGAGATACTTTGCCTGGATGGGATAAGATGTGGTCTGATTTGCAGCAGGAGGAGTTGAGGTGAGCTCTAGTAAAGAGCACCATCAACGGTAGCAACAACAAGGCTGTGAAGAGTGAGAAGGAAGAGGAGAATGTGACCCTAACATCTAAGGGTCCTAGTGAGGGGCATGGGGGACAGAAGAAGAAGAAGAAGGACATGTCAAAGGTCAAGTGCTTCAGATGTGGTGAGCTTGGTCGCTACAGTACGCAGTGTCCTCTCAGGAAGAAGAGCAAGTAAGAGAAGCAGGACCAGGCAATAGCGTCAGCTGAGATAGACAAGTTGCCCTCTAGGCTGGAATGATGGCAACCATACCTCCAGGAATGAGGTGGGGAAACATGGAGCTGTAGTCTAGAACTGTAGAGATTGGGCAAGGTCCATTGAGTTGCCCTCATGAAGGGCCCATAGGATTTAGTAGTAGGATGGATCAGTGTCAGTTGATGCAGTCAGATTCTAGGGTGACAGTTGCAAACTAGTAGTAGTCAGGTGTTGAGGAGCGCAGTGCAGTGTGGCAACATTGCAAAGTAGCATAGTGCAGAGTAAACAACAATGTAGATTCTTTAGTGGATAGTGCAATAGCTAGTAGCAGTGAGGACTCAAGAGACTGATGCATCATACTGAACACAAGTGATTTAGTATTTAGGATGCTTCTCAGTTGCAGTTGCAACAACAACAATTGAGAGGGAGTTGCAGTGCAGATGCCGAGTTGACAACAATATGGCAGTGTCAGCAGTAGCACAGATGCAACATTAGAGTTGCGCAATAGTTGTTGGGCAGTGGCCAGTCATCAGTAACGTGACAAAGGGTGGTACAAAAGCAGGGTGTTGCTGCAGAATGTCCAACACTAGAGAGAACACCTTCCTTCGGAGAGTCAGCTATAGGAGGGTTAAGTTTTTCCATTCACAGTGAGTTAGTGCAGAGGCAATACAAAATATTCAGAGGTAGAGTTCGATTTTGCCATACAAAAGGTCGATTTAGTTGTTGGAGGGCGGGAAGGTTTCTGGAAGGTACTAGCAAGTCGTTCTCAGAGGCTGGATTGGGCAGACAACTTGATCAGTTGTAGTTCCAGGCAGAGCGTTCTAGTCTCTGCATAGGTTTGACGCAGAGGCAGACGCAGGGGTTTCGTGGAACCCATTCAGAGCCAGTTTCAAAGTTGGATCAGTGTTGGGTGAGACAATTTGTTTTTCTATTTTTGTGGCTAGTTTCTCTTGTAGTGGATTACTAGTTTATGCATCCTGACTGTACTTAGAATTTCATTGCTGCATAATAATAAAAACCCTTAGTTGTTGCACTGGTTTTCCCAAGTTGGGTTTTTTCTGGGGACCTTATAAGGTTTCGTGGAGCCCATCAGAGCCAGTTTCAAAGCTGGATTAGTGTTGGGTGAGACAATTTGTTTTTCTAATTTTTGTGGCTAGTTTCTCTTGTAGTGGATTACTAGTTTGTTCATCCTGACATTACTCAGAATTTCATTGCTGCATAATAATAAAAACCCTCAGTTGCTGCACTGGTTTTCTCAAGTTGGGTTTTTCTGGGGACTTTATAACCATGTTAATTTATGCGTGTGTGCAAGTATATTTCTTAGATTCTAGCGCTATAATTTCCGTAGAATTTTATTTGTGAGGTTACAATGTGATTTCTTCAGTATTTGCCATAGCAAATAAATTGTTAAAGTAATTAACAATTAGGAAGAATAATTTCCAGTTGCTGGAATAGGATTTCAGCTGTAGAGAGTTGAAATTTTCACAAGGAGAACTGTAATATCCCCTTGCTAAGTTGGCCTAAAAAAATGATGGAAA
>APFE030187677.1:121413-144008 GCA_000404065.3 Pinus taeda | reverse complement strand
TTTCATTTTCATCCTTTTACTTAAATTTTTAACATTACCATGAAATGACTCAGGATGTTTGAGAGTGGTTTCGCCTCACTGGATTTCATATGGAGAAAGTAGAATTTTAGATCTCACTCAAAAACCAACAGACTTATCTGTTTTTCCGGATTTCAGGATTGGGGGGATTGCAATGTTTCCATTGGACTTTATCATGTACTAGGGTATGGAACTTGTATTTAATCAAGAGAACCAAGCCCTCTATGCAGAATCAAGAGCATGAAGCCATGGAACCCATCATTCGATCCCTCAACAACAGTCATAACCTGAGCACTAGTTTGGGTGAGATTACAAAGCCTACCCTTGCATCTCTGGAATCTCTACTTGCTAAAAGCCATTGGAAATGCAATTGGGAAATTTTACTACAGGTGCCCAGAAACAGAGGAATATGCTAGAACCACCTATGCACGCATTTGTGTGGAAATGGACTTCAGCGCCGGATTCCCAGCTGAAGTAAACCTAACAAGTAAAGACTGTGTGGAACCAAAAACTCGATTATGAAAGTGTCCTCTTCAGATGTCGATGCTGTTTTGAGACAGGCCATCTAGCCAAAAATTGCCCAAAAGCCTCCCAGAAAAATTCTGCTAGAAAAAATCACCATGGATCTACATGGTGGGAAGGAGCACAAAAAGAACACTACACTATCATCAAAAAAGAATTCTCTAGAGAAAACTCTGAATCACAAGAAATTGGGCAAGAAAGAAACAACTCTCAAGACAAGCATGGAGAAAGGCCCCGCCCAACAACAAAAAAGTGAACTCGACAACCCTTCAAGATCAACAGGTATGAGGATTCGAATATCACACAAAATAAATCTTCATTTAACAGCAAAGTAGATCTCCTAGACCAAACTTCTTCTCCATCTATTTTCAAAAGGACGAACACAATAGATCGCGAAGCTAAGACACCAATGTCCCAAGAACCAGAAGAGATGAAGGAGATGCAAGATAAAGGAAGTTGGAAGATCGTAGAGAGAAAAAAGAAAGCTACAACATCAATATCGCCAAGAAAGAGGAGGAACTAGACAATTAAAAACTAAGAAAATTACAAGTCCGATAAACCAATTTGGTCTCAGTGGACGTTAACCACTATCATTATCCATATATATATATATATATATACTATATATATATTATATATATATATCATATATATATATATTATTCACGTATTCCCCGTTTCCAAAATTTGGGGGGGTCACGTTTCATACCCATGGGCCCGTTTTGGAACACTCTACTCGTTTCCCCGTTTCGTGCAACTTAGATATAGATATATATTGGATTTCATGTAGGCTCAAAAAGGACAAGTTGTTGAAATTTTGATGTTCTATGCTGTAACAATCACTTATTACAAAACTTATTTATGCTGCAATATTAGATAAGCAATTGTAGATAGAACATAAATCAAATGCATTTTAGAAGACAAACAAGAATACAATGAGCCATAGAGAATTTAGGTCCAATGACCAGGGAAAACCCGCAAGGGGAAAACCCAACCAGATTCTTTTTTATTAGAAATCAATTGTTTAGCGGAGATACCGAGTACACTAAGAGATCAAGAGAATGAGTAAGTTCACCCAAATTTGAGCAAGTTGTACCATGAAGATCATTGGTAGCAGCAATAGAGGCACACACCGAATCAACCTTACATTCAACTAAATCAACGCTGAAACACTGAAGCACTTAATCAACCTTGGTTCACCAAGTTCTGCTCTTACTCTGCAAGTCTCTCTTTCACAATCTTCTTCAACTCTCTCCTAAATCTTTCTCAAGTTCGGATTCTTCTTTCCCAATGCATAAGTAGTGAGGGGAGAAAGAATGAGGCACATAAGAGGAGCAACGAATCCATGCCATAAAGTAGGAGTAACTCGCACGCCAAGAGGAGTGTAATTCGTGTCAATTTAGGAAATTTAACTCATGCCATTAAGGAGGTACACATGACTTTGTAACTTATGCTTTTGAGAGGGAGTATAACATATGCATTAAAGACTGTTAAAATTTGTGTACCAGAGGACAAGTGGTTCCCTAAGGCTTTGATCTTTGGCCTAGGGAAAAGTGTCCAAATTTATTTTTTACTTTTCTCCTAAAGTGATTTTATAAGTGGTAAAATCAATTTAATTTAAAAGTGACTTTATAAGTGGTAAAGTTACATTCTAATTTAAAAGTGACTTTATAAGTGGTAAAGTTACATTCTAATTTAAAAGTGACTTTATAAGTGGTAAAGTTACATTTTTAATTTAAAAGTGACTTTTAAGTGGTAAAGTTACATTCTAATTTAAAGTTGACTTTATTAAAGTGAATGAAGAGTTAGAAAGTGAAAAAGTGAGTATGGAAATAAAAGGCTAAGTGGGTCTTTATTTAAGTGGGTGAGTTAAAAAATAGAAAGTGAGAATTAAATGCACATTTATTCTCATCCCTAGATCTAAATGAATCTCAGCTATTAGATCTTAGGGTAACCTAAAAGGTCATTTAAAGAATAAAAGGAGAAGAGAAGAGGAAAAGAACAATTCATTCTTTCATGAGCATTTGAGAGATGGAGAAGAGAGAGCAATGATAAAATTTCTGAGCAGTGAAGGAGAGCAGCAAGAAGACATTTCAGCAAATCTGGGCAACGACATTTATTGTCACGCATCCCAAGGAAAAACCGTACAGTAGGAGAAAGGCATAGGAATTGAGGAAGAGGGACAAGAAGTTTTGGGCACGTTTTTCGAGGCTGGTTGTACAACATTTAAAGCTGTTTTATTGTTGAAAAAATTTCTGTTTTGGCTGTTTGCTGATTGGCACGATTTTCAAGGTGGAGTTCAAGCACAAAAATCGAGATAAGTTGTAATTACTAATTTATGGCTGTTGGAATTTTTATTGTGTATTTTAGTTTCTTTGTAAAAACATTTTCAGAAATAAAGAAGAGCTCTCAATTTGGTTTTCCCTAAGAGTTGTAGGGGGTTTTTCTAGGGTCACATTGACCAAAAATCATTGTGTTATTTTCTGTGTGTGGCTGTCATAATTTTGCTGTGTTTTATTACTGCAATTTCAGTAGTTGTGAAATCTCTAATTTGTGTTTTCAGAAAATTATTGTCATTTCCAGATTTTAGAATTTTTATCATGCTTGGATTTAAAACTAAATGCATGTAGTGATAAGGAAAACTGATAACTAGAGTGGGGGTTGAAATTTCTTCAAAGACTGCGTAAAAGGAATATTTTATGACATGCTTTGATTGAGTGTAAGAGAATCTTTTATGATGTGCTTTAATGAGTTTAAGAGTGTAAGAGCATTAATGAGTGTAAGAGGAATATGCCATGCCAATAATGAGAGTGTAAGAGAACATTATTGAGAGCCATGATTGAGTGACTTGAACTTCTTTTTAATAATAATTTAATAATTTAATAATATCATAAGAATTAATAATATTAATGGTAATATTGATGATTAAGTCAAAATTGAACTATTAAGATTGATTGATGATTAGAAGTGATTTTTCATCAACAATACTTGATTACCAATTGATGTAAGGTGATTTACTATTTTTGGGAAGTCATACCGTAGAGTTTCTATTTTTAGAAACTCATCTTTGAGTTGCCAAATTTTCAACACAAGCTGGCCCCATCATGAAGGGTGTGTCCCTTGGGCTAAATGCACCCATTTGACTTGTATATATATGCATGATGTGACACTTCATCTAACCACTCACTGATCATCTCTCTTCTATAGAAGACACTCTTGGGATCAAAAAAAGAAGATGAAGTGGCTAATGTTTGGACCAGTGTGGAAAAAGTCGGAGTCAGGATTAATTCGTCAAGGGTCCAAAAGTTGAAAAACTCGTTAAAGTCGGGAGTTTTTTGAAAAAGTCGGCAAAAAGTTGGCAAAATTAAAATAACACAAAATTATTCATTAATTTTTTTTTTTTTTTTTTAACATCTAGAGTCAAAGTCATAGTTTAGAGGTGTTTTCAGTGTTTTACTATAATGTCATTCTTTACATGTGAATTCGATCACTAAAAGCATGTTACACTCTTGCAATCTGCATTCTAAGTGCATTTTATCACCAATGCTTTTCAACATCATCCACAAAAAATATGATCATAACAGTGTTGATTCTTGGGAATGTTCTTTAGCAATATACACTTCCTTGCTTGCTAGTTTGGATACTCCTTGTCCTCTTGCTCTTTGTCTCACAATCATGCTCGTCGAGGTAGGTATGCACTTCTTTTTCATAGTCTTCTGAGTTTCTTATAGCAACCTTCTGACAGCTTAGCCTCTGGCTAATGTCTCCTCTGTATTTTTTGCACATCTCATATAGATCCCTATTGTTTTGCAGACATAACATCCAGCAAGAGCAAACCAATAATAGCCGTATATGTTTCAACATTCAACAGAATATAACAACTAAGCAATTAATTTTCTCAGTAACACCAACCAACTATAATGCTCGAAATTAAGATTCAACAACAAAACAAATTGCACAGCACAACGCTATCATCAAATTTCTAGGGCTATGTTTGAAAGATTCCACTCTCTGCCTTACGATTAAACCACAGAAATTTAGATCATTTTCGCCTTTGTGGTCTTTTTATCCGTGGCCTGGGATGGAGGCCGACTTTTTGGGTCGACTCCCGATTAAATCAGGAATATAACGATTAAATTGCTATTTTTTCCTTTCTGAAAAAGTTGCCAAAAAGTCGGGGGATTAAATCATTTAGTTTAAAAAATCGCATTTTTAGGATTAAATCATGATTTTTTGCAGACTTTTTCCACACTAGTTTGGACTTGGTTTTTGGTGTAGATCTCTAGACAATTTATTGTAAACCTTGGTGAAGAAGAATTTCTCCTAGAAGAAGAGTTGTTGTGTTTTCTCCCAAGTTTTGGTTTGCTAGGGAAAATTTTGTTGTCTCTATTGTGCATGGCTGTCTCTTTAAGATGTTTCTGTTTCATTGCATTATTGTTGAAATCTTTTGTGTATAATTGCTTAATACTATTAGTGGCATAAGATAAATTGTATGAAGATTATTGGGTAGTAATTATCAAATCAGAAGATTAGTTTCTACTTTGTATATTGTAGAAAAATATCATGGTATCAAAGTTAGAGAAGAGGTTGAGTTTGATAGTTGATCTCTCTAAAGAGAGGACGAATCACATCCAAAGAAGAGGCCTAGTTGTTTTTCTGTCTACTGGACAAAGAGGAAACGCTGACCGAAATTCTGTTCTGTACATAGAGAGGGCCACAACCCTAGAAGAGGGTAGAAGTGCCTTAGATTTGTGCATAGGAGGGCCGAAATGCCTCAGATCCATGCACAGGAGGGCTGAAAGGCCTTAGACTAATGAACAAAAGAGTGTTGAGCTTGTTTCATGGTCTACTAAGGGTCATCTTTGCTTGGGGGGATTACCAAGTCTCATCTCTGCTTGGAGGGATTACCACTTGTCAACACATGACAAGGATTGCGCACAACCAAGCTTTACCACACCCATTGGTTAGATGGGTGGTAATCCCAACAAGCCCAACTTGTCGGTAGGATGCATATTGGGGTATACTCTTGGTAAGTCCCAGACTTGATAGTAGGGGGATTACCACTTGTCAACACATGACAAAGATCGCACACAACCTACAGTCAAGAGTTCCCTCAACCCTAGAGTTCTCCTGGCTCCATGTCCAACTTGTGAGCTCAAACAAGAGGGAAGAACATAGCTCAATGTTCTCAATGATCCATGACCGCCCCCACTAGGAATGGTCACATCTGCCAATCCAAGCTACTCTCTGAATACCAGGAATTTCCCTTTTGGCAAAGGCTTGGTAAGTATGTCAGCTTAGTTCCTCTCTGCACCATGTCTCTGAGATAGTGATATTTAATCTTGATGTTCTTGGACTTGTCATGGAACACAAGATTTTTTCTACAAGTTGAATCCCACTTTTATTGTCAGTATATCACTTTCGTATATAGTACATGCTCAAACAACTCTGCAAAGAGCTTCCTTAAGGCCTCACAACTAGCCATGCTAGCAGTAATGTACTCTGCTTCAACCATGCTAAGAGCTACAAACTTATGTTTTCTGCTCATCGAAGATATCATTATAGATCCCAAGCTAAAACAACATCTAGATGTGCTCTTTTTGTTAGCAAAGTTACCATCTCAATCAGCATTAGAGTACCCATGTAGGTTCAAATATCCGACTGTATGTCTCAATCCAAGATTGATGGTCCCATGCAGGTATCTCAGCACATGCTTTTCAACAATCCAGTGTGCATGTGATGGGTTAATCATATATTGGCTCAAAGTATTGACCACAAAACATATGTCCGATCTAGTGTTCACTAAGAACATTAGTGCCCCAATCAGTTGCCGATACTTTAAAAGATTTGTCAAATCAAGACAACAACAGACTAGACGGCTTGAGGAGAGGCTGATTCAGACTGAGTGTAGAAGAGACTGTGCTAGGGTGACGCAGAGCCAACACATAGGCAGTTTGGATGGCTCACTTATAGCTGTAGTTAGAGCCCAAATTTTCCTATGGGGTCAGGAAAATTCCTCACTAGATTTTTGCCAGTATTTTCTCTGTAGGATTGCTAGTATTCAGCATCCATATTGTACTCAAATTATTTCACTGTTACTTAATAATAAAACACTCAACTGCTGCACCGATTTTCCCAAGTTGGGTTTTTCTAGGGACTTTTGTCGAAAAATAACTATTATCTTTATGTGCGTGTGCTACCATTTCTTGCAGCGTTTATTTTTCCGCAGTTTTATTCGTGTAGATTGCAGTGTGATTTATTTAGTATTTGCCATAACAAAACAACAAATAAATTGTTAAATTAAATTAACAATTAGGAGAGTAATTTCCAGTTGCTACAATAGGATTCCGGTTTTGGAATTTCACAGTTTGAACATGTTTTGGACATAACAATAATTTACTACAACAATAAGAGTGGGATTCGACTTCCAGAAAATCTCATGTTCCATGACAAGTCCAAGCATATTGAGATAAAAAATCACTTTATCTGAGATATGGTGTAGAGAGGAGCAGTAAGACTCCATATAGCAACTGATCACCAAATCGCCGACATTCTTACCAAGCCTTTGTCAAAAGGAAAGTTCTTGGTTTTCAGAGAGTAGCTTGGATTGACAGATGTGACCCTTCCTAGAGATGGTGGTCATGGGTGATGAGCCTTGGATGTGTGAGATCCTTGTCATGTGTTGACAAGTGGATCCGCCCAAGCAGTGATGAACCTTGGATGTTCGAGATCCTTGTCATGTGTTGACAAGTGGATACCCCCAACCAATGATGAGCCTTGGATGAGCAAGATCCTTTTCATGTGTTGACAAGTGGATCTCCCCAAGCAGTGATGAGCCTTGGATGTGCGAGATCCTTGTCATCTGTTGACAAGTGGATCCACCCAAGCAAAGATGAGCCTTGGATGAGCGAGATCCTTGTCATGTTGAGAAGTGGATCCCCCCAAGCAGTTATGAGCCTTTAATGTGCAAGATCCTTGTCATGTGTTAATGAGTGGATCCCCCCAAGCAGAGATATGACTTGGTTGTGCGAGATCCTTGTCATGTGTTGACATGTGGATCCACCCAAGTAGAGATGAAACTTGGCTGTGCGAGATCCTTGTCATGTGTTGACAAGTGAATCCCCCCAAGCAGATATGAGACTTGGTTGCTTGAGATCCTTGTCAAGTGGTTTATCCCCCCATGCAAAGATGTGATTTGGTTGTGCGAGATCCTTGACAAGTGGGTTATCCCCCCAAGCAAGGATGAGACTTGGTTGTGCAAGATCCTTGTCATATGTTGGCAAGTGGCAATCCCCCAAGTGGATATAGGGTTGTAGCCGGAGCTCCCCTATGACGGTTCTTCTTCATTAGAGTGAGACATCATTGTTCCAGATGATACAAAGCAGAGATGAACAGAGGTGAGCAGAGAAAGTGAAGATATTTTGTTGCAGAAAGAAATTCCTACCTAGCTGAGAGGGAGTGTTGCAATTTTGGTAGCTCAAGGATGAATTTCAAAAAATAGAAAGTGTAAAAATAGAATTTCTAAAAATAGAGAGTTTAAAAAGTGGAATTTCTAAAAATAGAATGTCTCAAGTATGACTTTTCAAAAGTAGTAAATCACCTTGCACCAATTGATAATAAAGTATTGTTGATGTAAAATCCTTTTTGATCATCAATCAATCCTAATAGTTCAATTTCGACTTAATCATCAATATTATTATTATTATTAAAAAATAAATTCGAGTCATTCAATCATGGCTCTCAATAATGTTCTTTTACGCTCATTATTGGCATGGCATATTCCTCTTACACTATCATTAATGCTCTTACACCCTTTTACACTCAATTAAAGCACATCATAAAATATTCTCTTATACCCTCTTATAGTCAATAAAATTATGTCATCCACATATACTTCAATAATGGGCAAACTGTCATGTTCAACCTTTGCATAACGGTTGCTATCGACACTTCCTCTTTTAAACCCTTGTTTCTGCAAGTACCTGTCAAGATGGGCATACTAAGCTCTATGTTTGAGACCATATAGTGCTTTCTTCAACATGCAAACATAATCCTTCTTGTCAGTGAGTAGAAATCCCTCAGATTGTTCTTTATAGACTTCTTCAAATTCTTCATTCAGAAAGGCCGATTTTACATCCATCTAATACACCTTGATCTTCCTTGAACATAGATAGTTCAAGAACATTCTAATGGCTTCCATCCCGATGACGGGTGCAAATGTATCTTCGAAATATATTCCCTCCAACCTGTGCATGCCCTTTGTAGACCAATCCTGCCTTGTTCCTGGAAACTTGTCCATCCTCATTCAACTTGTTCCTGAAAACGCATTTTATGCTAATGACATTTTTGTGACTTGTCCTTTGGTCATGGAAATAATTCCCAAGTATCATTCATTTCAATTTGATCCAACTCTTTGTTCATAGTTGCTACCCAATGTTCCTCATGACTAGCTTCTTCAAAGCTGCTAGGCTCAAATGTGGCCAAAAGTGCAAGATGGGCTTGTTCTGGTGTGCGTAGTTGTCGGATTCTTTTGGTATCTATGCCTTCATTGATGTTCCCAATGATCTGATATGAAGGATGGTTCTTTTGATACCATTTCTTAGGAGTCTTTGATGGTACCTACTATTCATTTCTTGTCTCTTCCTGGTTGGAAGTTGTTTCCTCATTTGATTGCACTTGCTCTGGGGCTTCCTCTTTGACCTTTTCTAGTTCTGCCTTTTGTGTCTCTGGTTTGCTTGAATATAAGCTTCCTTGTTTATTTTTTGGTCCATGAGCTTCATCAAATGTTACATTGGATGCTTTCAACTTTCTGGTTGAGTCTCAGATTATAACATCTGTATGCTTTTCTTTTGCGTTAGTAACCAACAAAGATGCCCTCATTTACTCGTGAGTCAAATTTTCCTGTCTTCTGGTCTTCCCTTTTAATGTAGCATTTGCTTCCAAAAGCTCGAAAATGTTTGACATTCGCTGGTCATCCCCTCCATAGTTCATATGAAGTCTTATCATAGTTGCTTCTAAGCAATCCTCTGTTCAAAATGTATACTGTTGTATCAACTTCGTGAACCCAAAATTTGTTGTCCAATTTTAATCATTCAACATTGTTCTGACCATTTCTTCTACAGTTTTATTTTTCCTTTCAACGACTCCATTTTGTTGTGGTGTCCTTGCTGCTGAGAACTGCCTTTTTATTCCATGTTCCTCACAGAAAAGCTGAAATGCTTTGGATGTGAATTCTCCACCATTATTTGATCTTAAACATTTGATTTTCAAATCAGTTTCATTTTCAACCATTTCGTTGTAGATTTGAAACATTCAAATGCTTCATACTTTTTCTTCAAAAAACTAACTGCTGTAATCTTGGTATAATCATCAATCATTAGCATGAAGTACTGTTCACCATCCAGTCATCGGTCCACATAGATCAATGTGTATCAATTCCAATGGTTTTGGCATGGAATGTTTTTTCGTCTTGAATTCAACCCTTTTGCCATGCCTGCAATATTTACATGTAGCGCTAGTTGGTTTCAAAATCAACGACATTTCTCTCACATCCTCCTTTCGAAATCAACGACATTTTGTTCTTGTGTCCTGCAATTAGTTTCCCAAATGAATCCCAAGAGTAATCAAAACAAACCAAACCCTCGACTCTCGTTAGATAAATCCTTTCTCCATAGGGCCGAGTATAAATTCAGATCTTGATCACATAAGAATGTTCGTTAAGTTCATGACCTTTGGAGGAAAGATTAATGCCTTTTTATAGTTTTGGAAGGGCTCTTATGAGATATTCAAATTCCCCTTTGGAGGGAGAGAAATTGACCTTTTAAAATTCAAATATGTTGGAGGGGTCTTAAATTTGTTAATCAAATGACCTTTAAGCTCCAGAAACCCCTTTTTATGATTTTAGATCTTTCAATAGATTTTGAAAACCCTCCAAGATGTTCTTTCGCCACAAATAAGATATTTAAATCTTTTGAGAAGAGCCTTGTTGCCTTGAGTGAAAAGATGCTTCCACCTCAACACCCTTTGGGGGTTTTGCCCACAAATTGGGTCCTTCTTCAAACTGGAATAACTCACAAACTGAGTCCTCTCGTGGTGTGCCACATACCCACCGGAAACAGCTCGACGAGGAGAATCCAACAAGGATGACCTTGACTTGAAACATCATAAATTGCCATGTCATTTTGGTCAACAAAAGCTGGGCATCTCCTGGTGCTGCTTGGGTTGACATCAATGACAACCACATATCAACACTTCTGGATTGGTGAAGCATCCATAAACACAATGCAGTTTAGACTCTAGATGGTTCAGAAATCGTTGTTTGTCTCTGTGGTGCCTGTTTCAAAATTTCACACGGATACCAAGAGATTCAGTCCTGAATTCCAGAGTGACAGATTGCTTGCATTCAGGAAAGTGTCCACTGTCTGGGTCCAGACGGTTCAATTAAAGCATATCCCAAGTGTTTCTGTGAATAGCTCCTTTGCATCCCAGTGTGAACTAAATATTTTATAGAAACGTATATTTTAATACTTAATGGTCAGCCTTTTATGTTCCTTGTTCTTATTTTGTAGGAAAATCTTATTTCTTTTATGTTTCACTGTTGATCCCCCTTGTATTGTTCTCTTACCTTGTTCTGTTGTGTTATTAACTATAGATTATTGTCGTTTCTTCTGATAGTATTTTCTGTATAGGATCATTTGGATATTTCCAATGCAGCACCTTTTGATGCTCCGCTGTTTCCAATACCTCTACCCAAAGTTGTAGAAGGTGGTAATTTTGAAGATGAGTGCAAGGAACCTGAAGGGCAAATTCACGATTACATAAGTAATCTTCGATTCAGTATATCACCAACTGCATTTTTCCAGGTTAGACTTTGTTTTTACTTATTTCATGTCAGTGTCACTTACAATATTGTGATTTTATTTATTTATTGCAATGTAATTTTATTGATGTTTGATCGCTGTAGGTTAACACTGTTGCTGCTGAGAGGCTTTATTCGCTGGCAGGTGATTGGGCAGCTCTTGGTCCTACAACCCTCCTTTTTGATATATGTTGTGGGACAGGCACCATTGGTTTGACATTAGCTCATCGGGCCGGCCTGGTAACATAATTCACCCAACTCTGTTAGGTGTAATTGCTTATTCATTACCAATTAATGTCCGTTGAAAGGGATCAAGCAACAGATCTGTACAATGCATTGTGAGATTTCATTCTTGTATAAGTATTATATCTAGTTTGAATCAATTGCTGACACAATTTACTCTCTAATTTATAAATGTACCTCTGTTAGGTTGTAGGGATAGAAATGAGTGCCCCTGCTGTTGCAGATGCTCAAAGAAATGCAGAAATCAATGGCATAAAAAATTGCAAGTTTGTTTGTGCCAAGGTGATAAAATTTGAAGTCCACAGAGCATCATGAATTCATTTACATTTGGTTCTAAACATATAATGCTTGTCTGATTTGATTTATGGTGGATGCATTTTATCAGTGCACTAATTAAGAAGGGATTGTTGTAGGCAGAAGATGTGATAGATTCATTGTTGAAAGAGTATCTCGAAATGCCAGCAGAGATGGCATCAGATATCTCAGATAATGCCACTGACAAGAATATTGACAATATATCCAAGAAAAGTGCCAGTGAATATGGCACACAGGGTAATAATTCTCCTGTGTCTGGAAATGACACACAAATAAAAGGTGACACTATTGCCAAGGAAACTGAACAAATTGGTAATATCAGCAGCAAGTCTCCAGGAACCTCCACTGAGACAAATGAGTTTACTGAAAACAAGAAAGAAGCCAATATTATGAAGCGGTTTAGAGAAGTAGTTGTTATAGTTGATCCTCCACGTTGTGGTCTCCACCCTGTTGTAAGCATCTATTGGATTTCAAATGCAATTTGACGATTGTTTATGCCTTCACCAAGTAAATATAATATGACTCACATGAAATGAATTTTGTAGTTTGGAGTAACTTGTCTGAAATTATTTGTTTACAGGTCACCAAGGCTCTTAGAACTCAACCCTGGTTGCGTCGGCTAGTGTAAGTAATCACTGAGTGCTTTCCTGTTGTATTTCTTTGATGAAGTTCATAATCTTGGCTATGTTGTCTTGTGCATCAGACACAAAGAAGCAATGGGGTGAGAATTTAAGGCACTCAGATTAACTTGCTGTCTTGTTTGCAATGTGCAGTTATATCTCATGTAATCCAGAGACATTAGTAGCTAATGCAATTGAACTTTGTACACCATCAACTGGTAAAGTGGAGAAAATAAAGGGGAGGAGAGGAGGATACAGACACATGGGCAATGCAGGTCATGCTAGGCAGCGTGCTAAATCCATGCCAGTTTCGGAACCATTTTGCCCAGTCAAGGCGATGGCTGTAGATTTGTTTCCTCATACACCACACTGCGAGATGGTGATGCTGTTGGAAAGATAGGATTTGGCTTTTGAGGACATTTCTCTGGAAATTCTTTTTCTTCTCACGTATTGCATTTTTTAGCCATAGCCAACTAGTCCAAATCTCTTATGGGAGAATATGGTTGGCCATGTGCAATGCGATTGAGTCTTAAGTTATGCAAATGTGGCCCTCTTGAAGTGCATTTTCAGATTTTGCTGGTGTTGCAAAATCAGTAACCCACTTTAATTAGATTTTTTGTGAGCTATCATCTTTCTTGGAGTATGTGGTCTTTGAGTATTGAATCAGTTAACTTCAGTTAGAACATAGATTTTCTAATCTCAATCCTCATAGTTTATTCTTCTACCAGCACTTTTTTGAGGATAGGCATTCGTATTGGTTGTTAACGATACACAGGGTAGGTCCCCAACCTTTACTACCCTTGCCGAATTGCAATCACTGGACCCTGCTACTTAAAACCTTAGTGTTGGAAAATTCTGTTTATGTTGAGAGGTAACTATCTCTACTCAGGTACAGAAGATTAAAATTTGAAAGCACTGGACAATGCTACTACTCAAACCTTGAGGTGGATATTATAAGAGGTTAGCATTTCTACTTGGCTACAGAAGATTAAAATTTGAGGGGCTACGTCAATGTCAAAGATAGATGCATAACTATATTATGACGTAAGTAAAATATATTACATCAGAACATTTCAATGTTGTAAATTGTGGAAGGACTAAATATGTAATTGCTTATCTTCGCATATTCAAATTTTACATTGCTTTTGGTTAAGGGCAGTTGAAAGGAGTGCCAGTGATATTAGGGATAAATTATGAAATCGATAACCCTCTTGATGCATTTTAGCTCATTAGATAAGGTGTGATTTCGACTTTTAGATTGCTTTTCGGATAGGTCGGATAAATCTAGCATTGCTGATATCAGGGATAAATAATGAAACCATAGAACCATTGAATGCCATTTTGATCATTAGATAAGGTGCTGAATAGGATTTTATTATCACTCTAGCCCTCTATGCATCCTCAGTTGTTCAAGCAACATACTCGGTAACAGAATCCTTTGCAAGTAACTCACATGATTCCCAAAGGGTTATCATAAATCAGACGCCTAGTTGATCAACCTTGGTGTAGAGAGGCTCCTGGATTTGAAGCACAACCAAATCCCATGGGGTTGTGGTGTACCCCATGGTCTGTAGGGGCCTTACTACCATGCTCACCCGTGGTGATCACAATCACACTCGAGAATGGCACCTCTCTCTTTAAGGATCTTACTATCAGTTGAGCTTGTAGTGATCACAACCACATTTGATAGTTGTGTCCTGCAATGGGTCCAAAATAATATTACAATGAGTGTAACTGCCCCTCCCACTCTCTTGTCCACTCAAACTAGGTTAAAGCAACCAATATTCTGTTTATTGGAATACATGATTCAAATAACTAGTTTAGCACAACAGTGAAAACTTATTCAGCTGATCTGAGAATATTTCATCATAAGCTAGCCTAGCCCCATCAATGGGAATGCAACTTCATTTGTACTTTTTTCTAATGTAACATCTTCCCAAGATTTGGCTATTGGTTTTATCCCTTCTAATGCAAGGGAGAATTGGGTTTGATAGTGAATTTACAAGTGTTGAGAACACAATAGAAGGAAGTTATTGCCCTTTCTCTTTATCCATTTTAACTCTAGCTAACTTTGGAGGTTATTTTGATAAATCAAACCCGTTCCTCAAGACTTCCTGAACTCTAGAATTTGATGGTCATCCTCATTGAGTCACGAGTCCTTCCCTTTTGAGTGCATCTCCTTGTGTTTTAGCCATTTCTTCAGCTTGAAATATATTAGTCCTTTCAAAGTACCAATTTATATACGACACTATCAGCATAAATCAATAGCATCATAACATGAAGTACACATCAATATCTTCCACATCATGAAATGATCAACACATCATTAATATTAACTTTGGCAATCAATATCAACTTGTGTGTTTAACATAATTGAATCATCATTAATAACATTAAATCAGTGTCATTGTTAATCGATTGTAAATGTCATTGAATCAATATCATAGAATTAATCCACTTTAATATCAATTTCTGAATGTTTGCTCCCAATATTGTAGAGTGGTCAATTATCCACTAGATGTGGCTCCAAGCATCTAAAATCAGTTAGGAAATGACATAGGTGGCTCCAAGCGTCTACAATTAGTTAGGAAATGACACATAATTCCTAAGCAAGGAATTGATCGATGTCATTGTATCTTTGGTCCTTCGATTATATAATCTAGTAATCTTTAGTTACATGTTGGATTAATCGCCTTTAATATCCTTAAGTTATTGAATTTTCTACAAGATGAACAATAAAAACCAATTTTCTGATATGATAATTTCTTCCTAATGTTCTTCAACTAGTTTATCTTATGCCATTGATATCATTGAGCAATTATACACAAAATATCAACAATAATGCAGTGAAAATGATAAGATCATAAAAAGACAACCATGCACAATAGAGACAACAAATTTACCTTGGGAAACCCAAACTTGGAATAAAAGCCAACAACCTTTCTTCTAGGAGAAATGATTCCTTCACGAGGTTTACAATTCCAAATATTGTCTAGAAATCCATGCTAAAATTCAAGTCTAAATACCAGTCAAATTTGATCAAAATTCTAGCAAATCAATGTTGGTCAAACAACCCAATAAGTCAAATTTGGTCAAGTTTTCGATTTGGTCAACTTAGCCTTTAGGTCAACTCATACCTATAGTTGACTCTTGCGGTTAAACTTAGATTTGTAGTCAAATCCACGGTCAACTCAACCTTTTCTATGATCAAACTTAGCCTCTTCTGTGGTCAACTTGGCTTCTTTTGCTGTCAAACTCGACCTCTTATGCAGTCAAACTCACCAAGATATATCGATCATACAAGTCAAACTCAGTCAAATAACTCTATTGACTCGGTGAAAGCTTGGTCAAACAATCATGAACTCGCCTCCGTCAAATTAGTTAATTCTTCCTTCTTTCTCCACACATGCAACTGCCCTTAGAGAGATAAGACATTTTGTTTATGATGATTGTCAAAGTGGACTAACACATGATGTATTTATCTAGGTCAAATGATGTTGAATTTGACCAAGGGACAACCTTTCATTATGGGGTTGATTTGACTTCTTAAGCCTACATGATGTTGAGAAACCTAGGGCATGAATAGTTAAAAGATTTCTCTGCTTGATAATTGCTTGTGATATATTTTTACTTCTTAGCTTATAGTCTTTTCTTCATTATGTTATTATTGTGTTCTTTTCATCAAAACAATTACCAATATGCACAATAAAATACAAGTGACACAATGTGTAGGCTTGTCAGCCATGGCCAAAACCTCTTACCACTTGAGAGGAAAACCCGATCAAAATTCTTCTTCTAGATCTTCAATGGACGAGTACCAAGACCATGGCACAAACCCTTGACTCTAGTATCCTCCCAAGAACCTTGTCACTAACCTTGATGTTTTGCCTCTTCCCTTCTTTGATTTTCTTCTTGATATCAAACTGTTCTCCTCGACTTCTTCTAGAGAAAATGTTTCTCTATACTTCACACTGCTTTTTCTCGACTTCTCTTAAAGAAACTCAGTCTCTATGATTTTACTTGCTTCCTCTACAGAATCTCGGTCTCTTGATCTCTTTCTCGGTTACCCAAAACAAGTATCCCAGAAGAGTCCTTCCTTTGTTGCCCTAGAAGAAACCTCCTCTTCGTTGCCCCAAAAGAATCTCTTCTTCGTTGCCCCATAAGAAAGTCTTCTTCGCTGCCCCAAAAGAAAATTTTCCTTCACTTGCCCAAAAGAAACTCTTCTTCGTTGTGCACAGAAGAATCCTCCTTCTCCCTTCTTCACACTTCTCTTTGTAGCTTCTTTCTTCGCACTTCTCTTCGCCGAATGTATGTCGAGTTGCTTGCCTTCAAGTGAGGCTGAGTTATGCTATATATACACTTCTTCTCATGTCCTTTAGGCCGACATGATCTCAAGAGTGAGGCTGACTTTTTTCTAGCATGTTCTTCCATCATTTTAGGCCGTTTTGAAGAGGATAAGTGACAAGATCTTGGAGGATACTTTACATAGACAATTTTAACCTTTTACAAAGTGTAACATGACAATGACTATCATTTTATGACTAGATGACAAATAATTCCTAAAGACCCTCAGTGGGAGTCTTGACTCAAAAATAAAAACTCTTGCTCATGAAACCCATGAAGCAAGCAATACAATAAATTTATTTTTCTTCTTTACATCACATTACATAAAATCATAATTACACATCATTAAGAAGATCTAAACTAGTTACACTTTTCAACACTCCCTCTTAACTAGGGAGGTATTCATAATGGTAATTGGACTTTCTCAATTTGAAGAACTTCTCATAAAAAGAATTCGGATAGGTAACTCATTTGTATGGCATCATATCAACCAACATTGTTACATAGCAAGGCCTTGACTAACAACTCCTTATCTCCATAAGGTGTGAGCTCAATGTTGGTGAGACCAATGATTTATAAACACTCTCATCATTGTCTCTCTTCGAATATCTCCTACCTGGGTACTCAGAGTGTGTTCCATGAGGACTATTCTTATCTTGGACTCCCCAACACTCTAAGAATACCTGTTCTCTACGATTACTCTTCTATTCGATGCCCTATCTCATCCTCAAAGAGCATCGGATGCCAAATGATTACCCAATCCTCCATTCTGTCTTCCCAGGTGAAGACCAGAATGCCATGTCTATCTCTCCCTCTCAAATAGGGAGGACATATTCCAATAAAGGGATCTACTCATTCCTACCAAAAAGGAATGTACCTAAGCTCCCCCTTGGCTTTGGAATTTCCAAGTTTATTCCAAGTAAAAAACTTCTTTTCAGTCTGCCTCTTAACTAGGGACCTACAACAACTCCTTATGTGGAACAACCAACTGCTTGAAGAACTCTCTCTCTTCTTCGATGTCATCAATTTCTTTTGTGATGGAGTCTTCATCTTTTGGGTCTTCTTCATATGGCACAAACCATCCAACACTTTCATCCATGAGTTAGTCACGTCTTCATTTCATTAGAAAGTGATCCATCAATTTTTCATTTGGCTTTGCTTTATGTCATTATGCTTTTATGCCATATTTTCCGGAAGGATCTTACATCCTATGGTCCTCTTGGAAGTAATCCACAGATCTTCCCTTTTGGTAGTCCTACATAAGCCCAACTAGATATTAGTTCAAAAACAAGAAATGAACACTTACATCAAACTTACCTTTGTGATGGTCTTTCATCATGACATCTTCATGTAGGCATCAACATCTTGCATGTAGATTGACACATTTCCCAAAAATATTCACTGTCAAAGGTCTCCATCTTTTTCCAATTTCCATCAAAGTCTTCATATCTTTCTGGGAGATATTTTAGCTAAATCTTCTTGGACTTCAGAGTACCATTGTGATGGTCTTTCATCATGACATCTTCATGTAGGCATCAACATCTTGCATGTAGATTGACACATTTCAGAAAAATATTCATTGTCAAGGGTTTCCATCTTTTTCCAACTTCCATCAGAGTCTTCATATCTTTTTGGGAGATATTTTAGTCAAATCTTCTTGGACTTTGGATGTTGATTGCCTTCTACCTTTGTTGCATATTTTATGATCTCTTCCTTTCTTTTCACACACTTTATTCCTAAGAGCTTCTAGTTAGAGTTCCTTAATTGTAGTCTACATCCACATGATTCATATGAGAACATATTATGTTGATTTCATCTAGTGTGACTTATGCTTTTCTGCAATCTTTTAGAGGAGGAGATCTTTTCTTCTTTTGATCATATTTCCCAAGATTGAAATAGTGATCCATATTACCTGCAACCATATGACATGACTTTCATAATAACTTATGTAAGCATACATACCTCATCTTTTCTTTCGGTCATCCAGGCTTCTTGTAGCAACGTCATTTGAACGAAATAACTTTCTCCTTTACACCTGCTTTCCTGCTATGTCATCATACCATCATCCCTTGAATCGAACGAGTCAGATTTCCTGATGAAACTCTTGCTTCCTTTCTAAATTGGTGAATCCTTTGATAAGGATTCTATTAGAGAAACTTGAAGATCTTTCATATCCTTACCCAACATATGCTTCCTTATTGATTTATGATATGATGATCCCAGTTGATGACGACCTCTACTTCTTTCTATAAGTATCACCTGTGATTTCAATGAGGTTTCCAAGAGCACTTATTCAATAGAATTTATTCTAGACATTCTTTCTGCTTCCCATGTCAAGAGCTCTTACTTCTAATGCTTCTATCATGATGTTATTTTCTAATTTGATGCATCCTATCTATAAATTACAAGTGAAAAGTACCTTCTTGTGAAGAAGATTGTCTCAGTCATATTAGAGATCTTTTTGCTTCTTCCTTAAGCTTCTTTATCTCAGGTTCTTTCACTTCCTTAGTAATATGGGACAATCTCTCCTATATTGCCCAAGTTTCTAGCAACCATAGCATCATTCCTTAGCCATGTTCTTCTTTTTCTTTTGAGGACCAAACTTTCCAAATTCCCCTTTTCTTGTTGATTGATCCATTCTATTTGATATTTTGTCACCTTTCTTCAACCTGTCTTCTTCTACCTTACAGAGAGACCATAGTTTGATGAATGGGATATCTTCCTCTTCCTTAGTAGATCTGAGGTTACCTTGTTCATCAGTCAATGCACTTAGAATAACGAAGATCATTTCGTTATCAGATACCATCTCTCCTAGATCATGTAACTGACCTTTTATTTGAAATGCTTTTGAAAGGCATGGTGATATCCCCTCATCCTTTGACACCTTCAATTTATATAGATTAGATACACGTGATATGATCTTTTCTATCAAGTTCTTAAAGAAAAGTTCTATCAGCTTATCATATATTTCTTTAGATGTCTCCAGCTTGGCTACATAGGAAATGAGAGGATCTTTGATAGATTCCTTAAGAATCTTTTGAGCCTTGAGATCTCTTTCCATGTATTCAGATAATGCTTGTTCTTCGGATGGCTTGGAGACTTTTCCATGGACATGATCAATGACTTCATTTACTTCGAGGACTATGTCTATCCTTCTTTTCCATGCAAGGAAGTTTGATATCCCAACCAACTTATGGTTCTCCTTGAAACATGAAGTCATTTTTACTAGATTACATTATACAAAGGTACTTGTGAAGACAAAATCTTCAACTTGATGACGAACTTGTTGCTTTAGATGATCCCTTTAACAAGGTTCTTACTTTGGATGATCCTTTTCAAATGAGACCTTGCTTCAATAGAGAGAAGATTGCCTTTCGATCTAATGTTCCTTAGATTTGAAGAGCTTCCACTTCTTTGGTGGTGTATGAGTGATGATCTTTGGAGTGCTTCTAGGGTTTCATTCTTTTTTCCTGTGTTCTTGAAGACAATTTCAAGACTCTTGTTGGTGTAGATTTCTTCAATCAGGTGTTTTGAAGATCCTGCCCTTGGTAGGCCTTGGATTTGCTATGATCCTTCTTTGAAGCTTGATTCTCGTGTGTCTACCTGCTTGAATGCCCCTTCTTGATTTCAACACCTAAGCTCTAATACCATGTTGAGAAATCTAGGGCATGTATAGTTAAAAGATTTGTCTACTTGATACTTGCTTGTAATATACTTTTACTTCTTAGCTTATAATCTTTTATTCATTATCCTATTATTGTGTTCTTTTCATCAAGACAATTACCAATATGCACAATAAAAGATAAGTGACACAGTATGTAGGCTTGTCAGCGAGGGCCAAAACCTCTCACCTCTTGAGAGGAAAACCTGATCAAACTTCTTCTTCTAGATCTTCAATTGACGTGTACCAAGACCATGATAGACCCTTGACTCTAGTATTCTCCCAAGAACCTTGTCACTAACCTTGATGCTCTGCCTCTTCCCTTCCCCGAATTTCTTCTTGATCTCATACTGCTCTCCTTGACCCTTTCTAGAGAAACTCGATCTATATACTTCACACTGCTTCTTCTCGACTTGTTGGGTCCCTATAATACTAGTGATTACCCCATTACTATTGTAGTTATACCCCTTATTAATATTATTGTGCCCCTATTGCCCCCATATTGTTATTACTGTGCCCCATAGAATCCCTCTATTGTTATTTTTGTGGCTTTATATTATTATTGTTAGGTCGGCTGGTTTATATTGTGACTCCTTAGACCCCTATATATAGAAAGGAAGTTTTGTCATTTGAATCATCGAAGAATTGTTCATTTATGTAATGTAAAGGAGGTTTCCCCCTCGAAGAGGTTGAATTCTAAGGTGTTGATCTATCTTTTCTATCTTTCTTGAGCTGGTTTCATAACATTTGGTATCAGAGCTTTGGATTCTAGGGTTTCGCTGCTCCAAACAGGGCATCGTGGCATTTTCGCTATAACTTTTTTTCTGTGACGTTTCAGAAGTCGCAAAAAAAACCCATTTGAGAAGAAATCGCGCTGAACCTTGGGTCTGAATTTTAGAGCTTTTCTCGCGATATTTGCGGAGATATGATTCGAGGAAGTTGGTCTTTTTGCAGAATCCTGAATTACATTCCAAACAGGTGACCTGGGGAAAATCGTCATAACTCTCTCTGGGGATTGGATTGAAATTTCGTAAGAAGGTGCAGAAAGAGGATGGACTGTAGTTTCTTGTGTGCAATTTTCAGCTCCAAAGGTCGAAACACTGACTCGTGGCACGTCGTACAAGTTTGCTCTACTGAACTAGTCTATAATCAAGTCACTGTGGGAGATTTCACATGACTCTTCCTTGGAGAAACCAATTTGGGTCAGACTTGTGGCATTGGAAAGAGGACAGAAAGGGCTATTACAGCTCACAAAATCAGAACTAGATGATCGGAAAGTACAGAGATACATCAGAGGCAATATCAAGCTCCTACAAAGTGAAAAAATGTGTGTAGATTTTCTTAAATTTTTCCTTAAGCTTGGTTTGAAAATTTATTTTGAAGGAATTCAAAGGGCATAATAGAGCATTATTATCGGTAATTGATGCCCCGAGGAAAGAAAATGCAAACGCCTAGTAAGGAGCCTGGAAGCTCTAGCACGACTCATGAAGAAGAAGAAGAAATGCTATATAATATATCAAAATTACAAGAACAAGTGCAACAAGTGTCACTTGCACAAAAAGCCACTGAATCTAAGATGGATGGTTTAAGGAAAGATGTAGAAGCTAAGATAGATGGTTTAAAGAAAGGTGTAGAAGCTAAAATTGATGGCATGGATGATAAGATGGAAGAATTGAAGATAAATATGAATAAGTTGCTACAAGAAAAGGTCAATAAGGGTGAAAGGGTACTAAAGGAAACTCATGATGAGAACAAAAGAAATGTTAATCATGATTACATAGACTCTAATGTTGGATCGAAGACTCACCATATTCCAAAAATCGATATGAGGAAGTTTGATGGCAAGGATCCTGCCACGTGGATATTATAGATGGAGAAGTTCTTTGATATCAATAATGTGCAAAACACACAAAAGGTACGTATGGCAACTTTATATTTGGAACCAAATCAGTTTGTATGGTATCAATGGCTTTGCTCTCGTAAACAATTTATCACTTGGGAAATTTTTACCGAA
>APFE030187677.1:3193-112485 GCA_000404065.3 Pinus taeda | reverse complement strand
TCAATGGATTTTATTATAGGTTTACCCAAGTCTGAGGGAAAGAGTGTCATCATGGTGGTAGTTGATAGACTTACCAAATACGCACACTTTTGTGCATTATCACATCCATTTAAAGCCAGTACAGTTTCTACTGCATTTATGAAACAATTCAAAAGCTACATGGAAACCCAAAGATTATTGTAAGTGACAGAGATCCCATTTTCACTGGAAATTTTTGGACAGAATTATTTTCTTGTCTTGGTACTCAGTTAGCTCATAGCTCATCTTATCATCCTCAATCTGATGGGAAAACTGAGATAGTAACAAATGTTTGGAAGGATATCTTCGTTGCTTTGTATTTGATAAACAAACACAATGGGTCAAATGGTTGCCTCTAGCTGAATGGTGGTATAACTCTTCCTTCCATACAGCAACAAAAATGACCCCATTTATGGCACTTTATGGGTATCAGCCACCATCCATAACATCATATTTAAGAGAAAATTATAATGTTAAAGCAGTGGAACATCACATCGAACATCAACAACAAGTCCTCAAACTCTTAAAGGATAACCTCGTGTTGGCACAAAATAGAATGAAACAACAGGCAGATCAACATCGCAGTGAAAGAAGTTTTGATGTAGGTGATTGGGTATTCCTATGGCTACAACCATATAAGCAAATGTTCCTCAAGCAAGCTAAGAAGGATAATAAATTATCACCAAAGTATTATGGTCCGTACAAGGTGTTGCAAAAGATTGGTACTATGGCATACAAATTGGAGCTTCCTGCAGCTTCTCGATTGAACCCAGTTTTCCATGTTTCATGTTTAAAGAAGGTTATAGGCGACAAGCTCCCAGTTCAAACAATATTGCCAGAACTTGACGAGGGAGGAAAAATTATATTGGAACCGGAAGTAGTCACAGAAACAAGAACTCGACAGCTACGAATCGATCAATTTCGGAGTATCTTATCAAGTGGAAGAACTTATTTGCTGAAGATTCCACATGGGAGGATGAGAATTTTATACAGAAGTATCCATAACTACTCAAGCGTTGAGGACAACACTTTTTTGAAGGAGAGGGGCATGTTGGGTCCCTATAATACTAGTGATTACCCCATTACTATGATAGTTGTACCCCTTATTAATATTGTTGTGCCCCTATTGCCCCCATATTGTTATTACTGTGCCCCATAGAATCCCTCTATTGTTATTTTTGTGGCTTTATATATTATTGTTAGGTCGGCTGGTTTATATTGTGACTCCTTAGACTCCTATATATAGAAAGGAGGTTTTGTCATTTGAATCATCCAAGAATTGTTCATTTATGTAATGTAAAGGAGGTTGCCCCCTCAAAGAGATTGAATTCTAAGGCGTTGATCTATCTTTTCTATCTTTTCTTGAGCTGGTTTCATAACACGACTTCTCTTAGAGAAACTCGATCTCTATGATCTTCCTTGCTTCCTCTAGAGAATCTTGGTCTCTAGATCTCTATCTTGGTTGTCTAAAACAAGTATCCCAGAAGAGTCCTTCCTTCACTGCCCCAGAAGAAGCCTCCTCTTCACTGTCCTAGAAGAATCTCTTCTTTGTTGCCCCAGAAGGAACTTTTCCTTAGCTTGCCTAGAAGAAACTCTTCTTCGTTGTGCCTAGAAGAATCCTCCTTCTCCCTTCTGCGCACTTCTCTTCACTGAATGTATGTCGAGTTGCTTGCCTTCAAGTGAGGTTGAGTTAGGCTATATATACACTTATTCTCATGTCCTTTAGGTCGACATGATCTCAAGAGTTAGGCCGACTTTTTCTAGCATGTTCTTCCATTGTTGTAAGCCGACTTGAAAAGGATAAGTGACAAGGTCTTGGAGGATATGTTACATAGGCAATTTTGACTTTTTACAAAGTGTAACATGACAATGACTTTATCATTTTATGACTAGATGGTACATAACTCTCAATGGGAGTCTTGACTCAAAAATAAAATCTCTTGCTCATGAAACCCATGAAGCAAGCAATACAGTAAATTTATTTTTCTTCTTTCACATTACATAAAATCATAATTACATGTCATTATGAAGACCGAACCTAGCGACACTTTTCAACACATGATGCCCAAAATAAAAATTATTTTATTCAAATTTCCTTAATTCTTGCAGACTGACTTAGGAGGCCCCTTGATATGTGGGAATACCTCTTGATGCTGGACAAAAATCAACATAAGCTATCTTAACATTATTAATGTATCACTAATAACATAGAAATGAACATTAAATATTAATTATATCATCAATATTGAATACCTGACATTAACATCAATTTAACTACCAAACATCAAATTGTCATCACAATCATTATCTTTATCACTATTTGTTATTATTACCTTTGTCATTAAGCTAAGGATCTATGCATTTATTGGTCGTCATTGAATCGAAGTTGAATTAATTGTTCAAGTTGTTTTTTTTCACTTGTCACATTGATATCCTTAGACTTCATTACTTGAGATTAACATTATTCTAAGTTTTAAATTTTCATAATAGAGATATGCATACACAAATTATTTATAAACATAAAAGTAAACAATAACAATCACAAATAATAATAAAAAAATTGCCTTGGAAACCCTTAATCGAGAAAATCAACAAATGTTTAGAACCACACATCTAATGTAACTCATCATTAACTACGTCATTTACAATACAATATGTAAGACGTCGTGACATTCAAAACCCTAATCTATCGACTTGTATTAGATTACTACATTAATTCCATATCCATAATTAGAAAATTTTTGGCTTAAAAACTATTTGTAAATAATGTAATACACTCAACATTCTTCCATTTTCCGCCTTCTTTGGATAGAAGGGGACTTAGGATTACATGATCAATAATTGAGGGCAACAATGCCCATTGCTTCTCTACACCAAGAAAACTTCTCAATGTTCACATACTTTGTTAATGAATATGCAATATTCTTTGAAAGGTCTACCTTTACCATCAATACCTTTTTATTTTCAACCATGTCTTTCACAAAGTGACATTGATCATTAATATGCCTTCTCTTGGAATGATATGTTGGGTTCTTCGCTAGAAAGATTGCACTATAATTGTCACAATCTAACTTTATACCTTGTTAAAACCCAATACTTGAAAACAATCTCTATAGCCATGCAATTTCCTTGCATGATTGGTTGTCATGTGTTTTGCCTCTATAGTTGAAGGTGCAATTACTCATTGTCATTTGCTCATCTGATTGATTGCTCCTCTAAATAGGTTGAGCACATAGTCACTTGTAGAACTTATATGATCCATATCTCCAACCCATTCTATGTTAACAAAGTTATGCATGTTCAATACTCTCTGCTTTAGGTTTTCTTCAGACACACATTCCATAATATGCAGTGTCTCACAAATACATGAAAACCCTCTTCAATGTTATCTAATGTTTCTTCCATAGTTTTGATATATACTTAATACTCCCACTAAATGTGAAATACCTGATTTAGTATAGACCATTGCATACACCAAACTGGCAACACCACTAGCGTAGAGAACATGGGACATGTCCTCTTTCTCTTCACGTGTTTTGCAACATTGATTTGCAATTAACTTTACACATAGATGAATAGGGATCTTGACCAACTTACACGCTTGAATATTAAATTTTGCAACATTGTTTCAACATGTTTCCTTTGATCCAATGAGAGGTTTTTGTTTGTTTGATCTATTTCAATTTCCATGTCCAAAATAAAATTTTGCATCACCAACATCTTTCAAGTCAAATTTTGAGGCCCATTGAGTTTTGACATCCTTGATGATTGCCTTGTTGTTTCCAATCAACACCATATCATTTGATAAAATATCACATATATTTTATTAATTTAAAATGCACGTAATTATCAACTTTTTTCCCCGTGAAACCAAGTCCCAATATACAAGTATTAAGCTTTTGATAACATATTCATGGAAATCTTTTTAACCCATACATGGACTTTTTCAGCTTGCAAACCAACTCTTTTATTTCCTTTCATTACAAAATTTTATGGCTGTTAATTTTTTCTTTAAGATCCCCATGTAGAAATGTTGTCTTTATAACAAACAAAATATATCTATAGAAGTTAATTTAATAACAAAAGGAAAAAATTCACCAAAATCAATTATTTCTACTTGAGAACATCCCTTTGCTACTAATCGAGCTTTGTACTTTTCACTTTTCCTTTTGTATTCAATTCTTTTGATCCAGTTGGATCTTTGGGAACACACATAGGACAAGGAGGACCTAGGGATGCTCAAAAATCAAAGGCATTGGAATGAATTCAACCCATGCCTAGAGCATAGATCTCGTTTTCTTGATCTTGGCGGTGCGAACGGTTCGTCTAACCGAGCTCGTATGCCAAAGATAGAGCTCTTCAAAGTTTGACATGACAGGGATAAAGTGGGACCCACAGTGTGCCACATGGCATTCCAGTAAGCAAGTGGGACCCACATGGTATTCCATCAGCTATTAACACATGGTAGTTCATCATTGGCCTCCTAAACCTGCACAAACAACAAAAATCATTTTGATTATAACCATTTAACACAAATAATTTTAATATAGTTTTTAAAATAACTATATACAAAACTACATAAAACAAATCATAACAAAATCATTTTTTATATTAACCAAACATAAAAAGGTTAATATATAAGATTGGTTATTGTATGGTAAAATTAATACATATGGTAATAACCCTATCACAAAAACCATTAAACAAAATGTTAAAAAAATGAACGTTTTGAAGAAAAAGCCAAAAAACAAAGCACGTAGGATTTAAGTGGTTATAACCATATGGTTATATAGTATGGTATAAAACCAACTTAAAAAAAAATATGTTATTAATGGTTGGTGGAAGGCAACTTAATGGTATGTGGTCAGCGGATTGGGTTGTCAGTTGGCCCTTGGGGCATGGACCAAACCACCCCAACCAACATACAACAAATACCGATGTTAAATCAAACCATGAGCTTTTTGGTAAAACGGTGGATGGCAATGCATTAAATGACCAAAGGAGAAGGTACGGGGCGGTCCAGTTAAGGTGGGCCCAACCACCTGTTATCATTTAGGGTGTTCCCAAAAGTTGTAAAAAGGGAATACGGCTGAGGTAATCACAGACCAATCTTTTAGGCACAGATTCTAGCCTATCTGCATCTAGAGAGGGCTCTCTCTTGATGATTTAATTTTGTTTTGAAAGATATTAGGCTAGTTATGAAGTTCAAGGGTTTTGTTTGATTTTTGGATGGTGAGATTCAATAGAACTGAAGTGCAAACCTGAGAAGTTCAGTCCATTGGGTTGATGGAGTCAATGATGATGGATTTTGGATTTGGATTCTCAACAGAGGATGGTTTCACAGAGCAAAGTAGTCAAATATGGAGCAAACAGAGATTTGTATTGGATGGGATGGGCTTAAAATGGTTGGAGGGAAGTTAAGAATCGTTCAACATATTTAACACAGGAAAATGGATGATTATTACTAAAGAGAAATTAAGAATTCCCTAACAAATAATCAATATGATAGAATTAGGAAACATGAGCAATTAAGAGTTACACTGTTTATTCTAATCCTGAAGAAAACATAGAGAATGATTATGAATGAAACACAGAGTGCAGTTAAGAAAATTCTGAATTAATCTTTATCATTACCATTTAGGTTATGAAACACAGGTGATATAATGAAACTAGAAAAATTACAAAACAGAAGATATAGGGGATTTATTGGTCCACTGGTTGACTCAAGAATTCTGTGACAAGTCCATCTGCTTCAATTCTACATCCAGTGAGTCCAGCAACAGTTGATTACAAAAGCTTTTGTATTCCAAAATTTCAGTGTTACAACAAAGTCTAAGAATGTCTCACCAACCCCGAATACTTCGAAAGGGGGGTACTTATACAAAATATCTCAAGGAGATAATATCTAGTGATGATTCATCGTTTTTTACAAAGGATAGAGACACGTAGTCTCAAAAAAAGGGAAGAAGTAAATGATACTGTGTTGGCAGCTTCGTCTTTGTTAGATGTCTTCAATACGCCTTGATCCGTCTGATCCTCATTTATTTTGTTCTCCGTAGTATGGTAGATGGCAAAAAATTTTCATTTACCAAAGATAACAAAGATAAGTTCATAAGATTCCTAACATATCTTCCCACCACTTCTCTTTTGGTAATTCACGTCTCTGCAGCTTTCTTAAAGTTTCATCAGTCTCTGTGTACCTGAAGCAATTAGGTGGGATAGTGAATAGATGTTTCACCTCATGCTCAATATAAAATAAATTTTCTAAGTTGTCGTAGAGGGCTTGGCCAGATGGGAGTGCCTTTTCTCTTGAAGTACTTGATGATGCAGTAATTTGATCAGTAGCATATTTATTCAATTTATGTGTATAGTCTATGTGCTTCATTAGGCAATCATTACTTCCCAAAGGATTTGGCAAACCTTTTTTATGCAAAACTGTGAACTTTTCTGTGAAAGAGTTGACTTCTACCTGCATGTCCTCGCATCTCCTTTCCAAATGTTGCATCAGAGTTCTCTTGGTTAGAACTCTCTTGATTTCTAAAATGGTGTCTGTCCTGTCTGTGATTTGCAGTGCCTCCAGTTCTTCACTGGTCGTAGTGTTCAAAAAATGTATTAGCCGGTTAGCTTGTTCAGGCATCTATCCCAATAAAGCTCTTGTTTTTTGAATCTCCACTTGGGCCGCTGCTATCAAGTCAATCTGCTCATAAATCACTTGGATAGATCTCCACACGTTACTAAGGGATTGATTGATGTTGGACCACAAAATTCCTTTGGTTTCTGCTAGAGGTTTATCTAGAGAAAGATCCTTCTCTAATGCTCTCAACTTGTTCTCTAATGCTTTAACCTCTCTTGTTTTTTTCTGCCACATTCATATTGGATTTTTCATAACTTATTTCTAATTTTGCCAATTTCTCTTTGACTTCCTTCAATTTTGATACTTGGAGTTTTAATTCCTCCATGGCTTTTATTAATTCCTCTGTGGTCATGCTAGTACTGCTCCCTGGTGCTGTTGTTGTTGTTGCTGTTTCTGTAGTTATCTCTGCCGTGGATGCTGGAACAGTGGGAGGCAACGCTGTTACAAGTGTGGAGGGGGCAGTAGTGACTGCAGGGATTACTTCAGGTCGCTGGGAGGTTGACTCTCCCTGCTTTTTCTTTAGCTGTCTCCAATAACTGCTCTGTATCAGTTAACCTTTCATTGAGCTTCATGAGCAATTCCATCATGTCCTCTTCTGACTTCTGTTGTACAATTTCTGCTGTCTGTGGATGCATGGTAGGAGGGAGTTTAAGCTGTTTCCTTAAGGCATCAATATCTTCCTCTTTCTTCTTCATTAATGTCTTTATGCCCTTAACATCTTTGGGATCATGTCCCAGTTCAATGATAATCTCCTCCAAAGATTTTATCCTGTTTTCCATAGCAAGAGAAGAGGCTTTCTCCAAATCCAGTTGAGCAGAGGTGTTCTCCAAGGAGTTTTGCAATCTATGAGCTAACATAGCTTTATCAGCTAGTGTGGAGTATACCATCTCTCTAGTCTCTGTTTATGCAGCTCAATTTGGTGCATAGGATGAATGTCCTTGGCTATGACCTCCAGATTTGTCCTGATGTAATCAATTGCTGATTGTGGTTGCTGCACCTTGGGCTTAAAATAACTCATGATCATTTTGCCCTCCTTAATGTCATAGGCAGACATCAATCTTTGTTGGTTTGTGGGGGCCATCTTAAGATACTGGTTGTAAATTTGCATCCTTAGTGGGTCGTTTTAACCCTTTATCTCCGTGAATGTCCTTTTGATGTCGGAGGCCTGTTTGTTTTGTGGCCCGGTGGATGAAATTTCCACACTATGCTGCCTTTCCAGCTCTTGCCTGTGTGAACTAGTTGATGTTTCCACCACTGGGGAAGTCCGTTGGCTGACTACCCTTTCACCTCTCACACTGCCTGTTGTTTCTTCAAAGATTTCCTTTTCTGACATAGGATTGAGTCTGCCTCTTTGCACCCGGCTGTTCTACAAGTCCACTCATGGGCGTGGGGTCTTCTGTGTCTCTCTTTTTGCCTTTTTCCTCATTTAGAGGAGTCTGTAATGTAGGAATCTCTGCTGCATTGGTTTGGATTGGAGGAATTTGCTTCTTGCTGATCTGTCATCGCCGGTTGCTCTGTGTCTGCCACTTCCTTGCCCTTAGAAAACCCTGTAACTGGTGTGCTGGTTTCTTGTACAGGCTGTTGAGAAGTTCCAACAGGGGATGCACCAACTCGTGTTTGTTGAGGTAGCTTGAGAGATACCTGTCCAAAAGAGTCCAGGTCAAGGGTTTTTTCAAGGTCTTTCATAGCTCTCTCCATTTTTTCTTTCTCACTAATTTGTTCTACTAATGTACCCTCTACCCAGTCATCTTGATTAACAAACTGTTCAATTTCAGGGATTCTATGATGTACATAAACTGATAGCCCGTTTCTTACTTTTCTGTCACTTATAAAGCTATTTGGGTCATATGGTACCCACCAATTTTTTTCTTCATTTTAAATTGTTCCCCTAATATCTTATCAGCATCTTCCCATGCCTCCCTCTTATGGATGACAAAAGGGCCTAACTGGTTTTTTATTCTCAGCATTGATAAGCTGCCTGAAATACTCGAGTGCAAATAGTCTCATAGGCACATATTTGGGCAGCTTGAAAGGGCACAATTCACAGCCATATATTCTGATTTCAGTGTGATTCTGGTGCAAGTACCAATCACCTATCTTGTACTGTCTGGAAAGCTATAAAATCTTCTTTATATCAGCATAGAGTCTAGGAGGAGGAGTTCCTATCAATAGAGTGGAGGCTGGATGTACAAACAGGTCAATGAATTCACAATAGGTATAGGGGGATTCACAGACATTGTGGAATACTGAGGTCCAAAAGATCACAGACTTCTGCTCTCCTTTAGAATCCAATTTCCTGATGGGAAATGAAAAGCTGTCTGGCTGATAATATAGCAGAAGGTGGTATATGAATGAGGTGTACTTGAAGACTCATTTTCTGTCCAGATTTATGAATTGGTCATGGATCTTGTTGGCAATGAAAGTGGCATAGTCATACTTGACAGCAGGGGGCTGTCTTGGAGTAAACATTGAGAACATAACTAAGGTGGTCTCATCAACAATTTCACTTGTCTTAAATCCCAAGATGAAGGATATCATATCAATTATGAGTTTTCCTATTTCAGTGAACCATACATGCAAATATGGAGGTGGGCCTTGGGGTTGGCAATCAGGTTTTATGAACATTTGAGCAATACAGGTTATTTCTGAATTGGGCAATTGAGAGCCTTGCTCAAGCAAAAATCCCATGGAAAGAGGAGCCAGAGGCTGAGTGGGTCTGAACTGTAACATGTTATTGATGGATTCAACAGTTATGTAAAAGAGGACAATTTGGTATGGGGTTATAACTGCTTTACTGACAGGGTCATAGTTGGCACAACATTAGTGAATAATATCTGGGAAAACATTGATTGAGGGAAGGTAATACTTGGGAAGATTAAATTCTCATATTCCATAGATATCATAGTTACTTAGATAACTATTCCTAATCTGGAAAAATGCCTGGAGGTGGTTCATGTCACCAGATAACTCTTTTATTTGAAAATCTCTGTCAGCCAAGGGTAGATAGTCTAGGTCTTTATGAGGTGCGTTGAGGGGTGCGATGTTCAGGGCTACAGGAGCTTCCATGTTTGGTTCTTGTGGTTTTCAAACTGGAATTCGGGTTTCTGTAGAAAAAATGGGCAAAGGAGCAATTCTGGGTGTATTTGTATGAGAGCTACACACTGGTTTTAGCTTGAATTTGGCTTTTTTAGGTAAAATTTCTAGACGAAAATCGAAATTACAAGGTAACTGGTCAAATGGGTAAATACCTGGCTCAAGGAGAGGATTTGTGCAATTGCGAGTTGAAAAGATTGATGGCAGAGCGCGTCGCTGGAGCTTGTTGGCAAGGTGGCGGAATGTAGGCTCGTGCTATCACCTGGACATAATTTGCATGGAAACAGTTCGCAGAAAAATGAATGAAAATGAGATTTTTCTCGACAATTTAACAAAATTTGGCTTTGGCGGGTGGTTTTGGCATTTATTAGTCGGATGACATCATCTGAATGGGACGTCTTGTTGTTTAGCGGGGGGGTGGTAAGCGGTTTCCTCCCGCACAGCTTTTGGGGTCGGGCAGGGAGGCAACGATCACGGCGGGAGCGTGACGTGTGTCCACAGTACGAGAGTAATACTGCCGGCTCCCCGTGACTTAATGTGCGGCCGAAGGGGGGGTCGCGATATGATTGTGGGCCGTTGGATGAGCGGGTCTAGATCTGACGGTTGACGACATTGGGATATGGCGGAGGTTTAAGACTGCGGGCCCGACATAATAAAGTACGTTTTAATAGTATTGGGGCGAATTTGATTGGTTCGCGGAGTGATTTAAGTTAGGTTATTAATCAACCTTGATGTTGATTAATCCCAGGATTTTGCGTGCAAGGAGGGTTGTTAATCAGCTCACGATGAACTTATTAACTCCCAAAACATGCGTTTATGGTTGTATATCAACCGGGGGCAGGAATAATTATATTGTGGTTTTATTGTATATTTGCAAAATACGGGGAAGGGTGATGATTTTATAAGGGATTTATATAATAAGTCGAAGTTAATATGAAAGAATGATTTTGAAAACAAGCGCTAAGTTATATTGTTTTAAAACTTAGGCTTAAGGTAAATAAAATGGAATCATGTGATATTTGTACAAATTTCCTTAGTAAAAAGGAGTTTTACTTAGGCTTCTTATGAAATGAGATGGAGTGATTTGGATGACATTTAAGCAGATCTTAATGTCTTTGAGAGAAGTTAGTGAATGACTGGGGAAAAGGATAAAGGGGAGTTAATCATGACTTTACCTTGTTTGAGCTGCATCAAAATGTTTGTCATGCATTTGTGATAGGGATAAGATTCACACTTTTTGGAAACAAAATCAATCACAAGAATGCTTTTGCAATATCATTTACCTATCCAACCTGCTTTGCCTAGCATTTTTTTTCTTTCTTTCTTTGGCTGCACTTGAACTGGCAAGCCCTCATCATCTTTTTTTTTCTTCTTTTCATTGCCATCCTACCTAAATCTACACTTGTAACAACCAGGGGCTCAGATTTAACTGTTGAGCTTCTTTGCTTCCCTACCTATCTAGTTATCTGCCAAGATTGAACAGTTTGGACAAAATTTATTCTCTATCTCTAAAACAAGTAAATTCAAACCATGAACTAGCCAAGATTAAACTGTTTGGCCATTCATCAATGGTGACATAAGTCAACAAGCTGCACACCATCAGATCATTGCAAAAATATAATAGTAGTGGTATTTTGGATTTGCACACTTTCCTGGTCCTTTGTTTGGGGTTCATTTCTTTCACTTTTTTTACCATTTTATTCTTTTTTGCCCTTTGATTTTTCTTTTAGGGCATACTCTCTTCACATTTTTTAAAACTTTTGATTTCTTGACAATATGGAAAACCTTTGCAACCAAACAAAAATGTATGAACATATTGTAGAGCCCATCAATGCCAATCATGAAATTTGACACCTATTGATATATGACCATAACTGTGGCTCCACTTGGGGATGGCTTTCCCTGGTGGAAGGTTAAGAACAACAGGTTAGATAGCCTTCTCCATAACTTTGACTGTGCTCTAAAATCTTCTTCTGTTGGTTGCTTTATTATATGTACAATAATTACACTTGTGAAGCTTAGGACCTTCTCTTTGGGTTTCAACTTCAACAATTTACTATCCAATCGAAACCAAAATATTACTAGGGATATAGTATATACATGTTAAGGCAAGAATGCTTCACACAGTTGGGTCAAAGTAGTGTTTCAGCGTCCGGCCATTCACTGGCCCTTCTTCTATTTCTATGCCATCCAGGTTTTTCAAAAAGTAAGCATTGTTCCCTTGTAAGCCCTGGATAATAAAAGGTCCCTTCCATAGGAAGTCAAACTTCCCATGTTTTCCTTTGTCCTCTCTTCTGGAATTCCGTTTTAAAACCTTGTATCCAATGAAGAAATCTTCTGCCTTGGTCCTCTTATCAAATATTTTCTTGAATTTTTCTTGTAGCACTTGAGATCTTTGGTATACTTCCTCCCTAGTCTGCTGCAAATGGATAGTCTGATTTATTCTTCTCTGGATGTCATTGGGTTCCACTTGAGCTTCTTGCAGAAATTTCATTACAAAGACTCCTAGCGATGAAGGAAATGCAACCTCCATGCCATAAACTAACTCATAAGGGCTAGTTCCAATGGATCTCTTTGTAGATAATCTGTCTGCTCATAGTGCATTTGTTAGTTTCTTGTGCCATTTTTTCTTGTTTTCTTCCAACATTTTCTTAATAATATCGATCAGTCTTTTATTGGAAGACTCAGCTAGACCATTACCTTGAGGATAATAGGCTGTGGAATGGCCTAAAGTGATGGTATTTATGATAGAAACTTATCATTTTCTTGGATTTGAAAGCAGCGGCATTGTCAGTTATGATCTTTTCAGGACAGCCAAATCTGGACAATATATTGGTTTCTAGGAATCCTATAATCACCGTATCATTGGCTTGTTTGGTAGGAATGGATTCTATCCACTTGGTGAAATAATCTGTGGTAGTGAGGATCCATTTATGCTGGCCAGAAGAGGGAGGATGGATCTCTCCAATGAAGTCTAAACCCCATTGTTGGAAGGGCTTTTCAGTGGAAATTGGTTTAAGGGGTAAAGGTAAAAGCTTCCTCTTGCCTTCAAAAATTTGACATTTATGGCAAGTGGTGACAAATTTTTTCACGTCAGCAAACAGGGTGGGCCAATAAAATCCAGCCCTTAGGATTTTATTTGTTGTTGATTTCCAATAAAGATGTCCACCACAATCCCCTGCATGAAATTCTTTGAGCACTTTGTCAGCTTCATCTTTTATTAAACAATTCAATAGAATACCTTCATGAATTTTCCAAAATAAGGCATTATCTAAAACACAAAAATTTAAAGGTTTCATTTTCAAAAATCATTTCTTTGTTCTTGATAACTCTGGAGGAGCTTGCAGGTTTAATAATATATGAGTTATATCAGCATACCAAGGTGATTCTAAGAAGGCCTGATTGATCTGTGGAGTTGCCATCTCCTGTTCATTATCCTGTTCATTGATATCAAGGGCTTGAAAGTTTGTTTCAGTCATGAGTTTAGCCAATCCCTGTCCTTTTATGAACTTTGTAGGTTTTATTTCAATGTCATATTCCAAAATATTAGCTATCCATTTACCTCGTTTGCCTTCAATTCCTTCATGAGTCAGGATGTCTTTGACAATAGCACTTGGTACATAAGCTATTACATGGGAGTATAATATATAAACTCTGAAGTCTTTAATAGCTTTCACAAGTGCATAAGCTTGTTTTTCCATGATTTGATATTTTAGTGGTGCATCCCTAAGTGCTTTAATAAAAAAGGCTATAGGTTTTTCACATCCTAGATCATCTTTTTGTAGTAAAATAGTAGCAATGGTATGTTCTGATGCAAATGAAAATATCATGAAGTCTCTGTCAAACTTTGGACTTGTAAGGATTGGTGTTCTAGTCAAAGCCATTTTAATTTCTTGAAATGCTTGTTTGGCTTCTACTGTCCATTTAACCTTGGAATCATTTTTTAACATGTCGTTCAACAATCTAATTAATTCAGCCAAATTAGGTATGAATCTTCTTAAAAGTTGATCTTCCCTAGGAAGGCTTGAAGTTCTTTGACATTTCTGGGGTGAGGTACTTGTAGAATGGGTTGTATCCTATCAGGATCAATTCTGATGCCATCTTTGGAGATGATGTGGCCTAACAGTTTGCCTTCTTCTAGACCAAACAATGATTTCTTAGGGTTTAATGAAATACCATACTTTCTGCATTTTAGAAACACTTGTCTCAAATGATCTAGATGTTGCTGGTCTGATTTGGAAAACACAGTAAGGTCATCTAGATATATGACCAGAAAATCATGGATCTCCTTTGCAAAAGCTATATCCATTACTCGTTGAAAAGTTGTCCCAACATTCTTAAGTCCGAATGGTATTTTGACATATTTGAAAGTTCCCCATGGTGTTGTAAAAGCAATTTTTTCTTGGTCATCAGGATGGATTAGGATTTGGTTAAAACATGAAAACCCATCCAAAAGTGAAATCCTAGAGGCACCTACTACCATTTATAAAACGTGGTCCATCTTAGGCAAGGGGTAATTGTTTTTCAAAGAAACCTTATTCACATTCCTTAGATCAACACACAACCTGATTTCCCCTGTTTTTTTCCTAGTGGGTACTAAATTAGATACCCACTCTGAAAATCTGATAGGAGCAATTATTCCTGCCTCATACATTCGTTTGATTTCTTTTTCAATTAAGGGGAGTAGTATAGGGTTAATTCTTCTGAACTTTTCTTTGAATGGTTTTTGATCTTCTTCAAGGGGTATTTTATGTTGAATTACAGAAGTGTCATAAGATTTGAGATCTTCACAGCTTCAGGCAAAAACCTCCTAGAATTCTTTGAATAGTTCAACATATTTAAGCTTTTGATCAAGGGGCAAGGTTTTGGATAATTTGATCATTTTCGGATTTTCCTCAGTTCCTATGTTACAGTCTTTAATGTCTGCTTTTAGAGGCTGCATTTTGGGTTTCCTTGGGATATCATTAGAATCAAAGAAATCTTCCAAGGGAGTCAATCCTTTTGGAAATGATTATCCTTTAAATCAATAATTTCAGATTCTCCTTCAATGATCTCGTCAATATCTATTTCTTTCAGATCTTGCATCTCTTTATTGGTGAATTTAGTTGGATGAAGCATTTGATTTGCACTTTCTGCTGAAATGTCTGTTTCTATTTTTTCTTTTTGCTCATACCCACTAACAGTGTATGTGTTTATATTAGTGCTAGAAAACTCTTCCTCCAGAGTTAGAAAATTGTTGATCTGAATATCATTATCAAAAACTTGCTAGTTTTTTACATTGTTAGGTATAGCTAGCCTATGTCTAATCTCAGTTGTGAACAAATGATTAGGTTCAAACGGTAATTTACAAGTGCTGGCAAATGTTGCTAAGCTGTGAGCATGCAAATTATGTTTTCTTGGAATTTTGGTAAACTGTGTTTCAAGAAATGTGTTGAGGATGTCAATTGCTGTTCCTCTATAAGCTCTCAATCTGGGATCAGTTGTGAGGAAGTTTCCTTTAATCCATTGAATGACTAAATCAGAGTCTCCCAAAACTGATATCCTGATTGCCCCTAAACTTTTGACCAATTTAAGTCCTAGCAGCAGGGCTTCATATTCAGCTATATTATTGGTGCATTTAAAATTTAACCTATAAGCATGACTCTCAACATGATCATTTCTTAGGTTGTGCACCCAAATTCCAGCTCCTGCTCCTAATTTATTAACTGAACCATCAAATTCTAAGTACCAAAGGGTTTCATGTTTGTAGTCAGTATCAGGGGTCTCAGTGATTTGCTTGCTAGGAGGATATGGTTCTTTAGTTTCATCTGGTCTCTTTTGATTGTCTTGTACATTATTGTTCTCAGCCATTTCTTGAATGTGAATATTAGAGGTTTCATTTGAGATTTCTTCTTGTTCAAATGTTAGATCTTTGACATCAGTTGGAGGATCAATTTCAGCATTGTAGAGAATGAAGGAGTCCATGTCAGAATGCACGGAGTAGATGGGGAAATTCTGAGGTTTCCTTTGACTGCTCACTACATATTTCATTAACGTTTCTCGGTATAACTTCTTTAGTTGACCAAATACTGAAATAGTAGTATAAGACATGTCCAACTGTAATGATCCTTGAAGTTTTGCTCCCCAAGACCTAGACAATAACATGCCATATTTTGGTGGAATATCAGCTACCACTATGTCCATTAAAATGGTTTTGGTAGGGTATTGAATTAGTGACACACATAAATCTTTAATCAGTCCTAGACATCTGACCTGGCTTGAGCCAAAAGAGAATAAGTCTTTGTATGCCCTGGTAATATCTAGTTCCAAATTCTCCATTACAGATTTAGGCATTAAGTTCTGAGAAGCACCGGAATCAAACATGGCATTATGAAGTATTTTATCATGTATGTTCAGACTTACATAAAAAGGGGGAACACCTCCACCTACAGATTTTCCATTTACCTTAGGTCCAAAAATTAATTCAGGTTGGTCATATAAAAAATTTACTGAATCTTTGTTCACAGAAACTTGGAGTGATCTACTAATTTGACTTCTGTAGACATCATGTTTGGCCAATTTTGACAATGGAATGACTATCTTTAATTTGCCTATTTTAGTCTCAAGATTGAAAGGTTTTTTAGTTTGGATTTTTGTATTTCGAACAGTGGGATTCTCTTGTTCTGCTGCATTTTCTGTGTTTTTGTCTTTTTCAGGAGTGGTATCATGGGCTGAATTTGCTTTTAAATCAATTTATGGAGGTTCTTCCAAATTTCCTTTGGGAGGGACATAAGTAGAAGGTTTTCTGTTAGATGGTTGATTATCTGATACATCTTCCACTATTGGATTATTTGGATTAGAACCTGTTCCAGGAAGGACTTGTTCAAGGGGTTTATTGATTTTCACTTTTCTAGGCTACTTGGTCTCCTTCTGCTTATTGGTTTCAGGGACATCAATTTTTCTGCTCCTCAGATTGTATTGCTTGTGGACTCATAGATGGTTGTATCATATCCCTCTCTAAAATCAAATGACTCACCCGTCTGAGTTCGGAATTGTTTGAGAGTGTGAGTTTCTTGGTCTTCTTGGGTCAGGAAAACTTGTTGTTCATTATTGAGGCCCATTAAGTTAATTTGAGTGTCTTCTGGTGGTTCATGAGAGGTTGAGGCTTCAATAAAATTTTCTTGGAATGGGGGCCTAATGTTTTGGTCAGGTCCAGACTTTCCAATGTTAGGGTTCTGGTTCTTCCTAAAGTTTGGATTTCTTCCAGTGTTTCTTGGTTGGCCATCCCAAGAGGATTTCCTTTCAATTGTTTCTACTCTATCTCCAAGTCTATCCATTCCTTTAATGCTAGCATCTAATTTCTGTTCAAAAGTAGAGGGTTCTTCCTTTAAAGGTATCCTCCTTTCAGCTCATCCTGGGCTCGTTTAGAAATCAGGTCGGCCTCTACACTTACAGCTATGCTCTGCATATCTTCTAAATCCCGAGGGGCTCTTTCCCTAAGTTGGCAAGCCATATCAGAATCAAATGCATTAGGAAATTTGATCAAGGCCAAATCTGGAGGAGGTCTGAGATTTTGAGGAATAACGTTATAGACATTATTGAATCTAGTACAATAATCCTCGATAGCTTCTTGAGGACCTCTCTTTAAGTCTTCATATTCTGATAAAATGTGGAGAGGATCCTTCTTCCTTTCCCATATCTTCAAGAAAGTCTGATAAAGAGCTTGAGAGTCATTGATACTGTTTGCAAGGAGTGCTCTGAACCATGTTCTAACATCTCCAGTCAAACTTTGAACAAATTTTTTTATTTTAACATCATCATCATCAACCTCATATATTTCAAAATAATCTGTCATTTTCTTAGTATGTTGTTGAGCTGTGTATGTGCCTGTACCATCAAAAGGAGTGATTTTGCTTTGATAGTCTTGGGGCATAGCCCCTAGATTGGCAGGTAAGTTCAGAGGAGCATACCTATTTGCCATGGTAACAGGGATATGTGTGACAACTGGTGCAGTAGGGACAACAACGGGAATATGGGCAGTGGATGGAAGAATGAAAGGGGTAGTTTGGGGTTGGGAAGTGTGAGGTGCTGATGGTGAACTTGGAGAAGGGGTAGTAATCACTGGAAAATTCAATGTTTTCTCAAAGGTAAGATTGGGTTGGAAGGAGCTTTGCAAATGTCTGTCAAGATGTGGAGCAGCAACTCCAAGCTCCAAATTTTCAAGGAACATTGGATCTTGAATTGTGTGGGTTAATCCAGATTCGGAAAAAGTCTCAAAGGTTGGTCCTCAAGGTGGATCGACCTCACATGACAGGATTTTGATCTGGATAGAGGCCGAGAAATAGCAGAATTTTCTGGGCTTTCTTGTCTTCTAAGAATCTTAGGAATTAGATTAGGATTTTCAAACACAAGTGATGGGTTTGGATCAGGATGTGATCTAGTGTAACGAATCCTTTCTGAAGCTAGGCTTCTAAGTGTGTTATTGGTTTTCTGTAAATAGGTTTGACCCTAGAACTTTAACAGTTTCTTTAAAAGATTTTTTGAATAGGGCAATTGTAAACTTTCTTAAAGATTTGTGAACTAGGGACTGATCAAGTATATGGAACCAACTGCCTAATCCATAAGTTAGACCAGAGATAGACTGAAGTAGCATTCTTTTACTTCTGCCATTGCAAAGCAAAAGCATTTCAAAGGCTTCCTGGCTAACTTCAGGCTCTGTTTGTAGCTTACAAAGTAGATAGTAGTAACAAACAATTTATTTAGAGTCCTCAGTGGAGTCGCCAATGATGTTATCACTCGGGTTGTTCCCAAAAGTTGTTAGAAAGAGAATACGACCGAGGTAACCACAGACCAATATTTTAGGCACAGATTCTAGCTAATCTGCATCCAGAGAGGGCTTTCTCTTTATGATTTAACTTTGTTTTGAAAGATATTAGGCTAGTTATGAAGTTCAGGGATTTTGTTTGATTTTTGGATGGTGAGATTCAATAGAACTGAGGTGCAAACCTGAGAAAATCCAATGAGGATGGATTTTGGATTTGGCTTCTCAGCAGAGGATGGTTTTACAGAGTAAGGTAGTCAAACATGGAGCAAACAGAGATTTATATTGGATGGGATGGGCTTAAAATTGTTTGAGGGCAGTTAAGAATCCTTCAACATATTTAACACAGGAAAATGGATGATTATTACTAATGAGCAATTAAGAATTCCCCAACAAATAATCAATATGATAGAATTAGGAAACAGGATCAACTAAGAGTTACACTATTTATTCTAATCCTGAAGAAAACACAGAGAATGATAATGAATGAAACACAAAGTGCAGTTAAGCAAATTCTGAATTAATCTTTATCATTACCATTTAGATTATGAAACATAGGTGATATAATGAAACTAGAAAAATTACAAAACAAAATATATAGGGGACTTATTGGTCCACAGGTTGATTCAAGAATTCTGTGACAAGTCCATCTGCTTCAATTCTACATCCAGTGAGTCCAGCAACAGTTGATTCCAAAAGTTTTTGTATTCCAAAATTTCAGTATTACAGCAAAGTCTAAGAATGTCTCACCAACCCCGAATACTTCGAACGGGGGGTATTTATACAAAATATCATACAAAATATCTCAAGGATATAATATCTAGTGATGATTCATCGTTTTTTACAAAGGATAGAGACACGTAGTCTCGAAAAAAGGGAAAAAGTAAATGATACTGCACTAGCAGCTCCGTCTTTGTCAGATGTCTTCAATACGCCTTGATCCGTCTGATCCTCATTTATTTTGTTCTCCGCAGTATGGTAGATGAACACAAATTTTCATTTACCAAAGATACCAAAGATAAGTTCATAAGATTCCTAATATATCTTCCCACCACTTCTCTTCTGGTAATTTATGTCTCTGCGGCTTTCTTAAAGTTTCATTAGTCTTTGTGTACCTGAAGAAATTAAGTGGGATAGTGAATAGATATTTCACCTCATGCTCAATATAAAATAAAATTTCTAAGTTGTCGTAGAGGGCTTGGCTAGATGGGAGTGCCTTTTCTCCTGAAGTACTTGATGATGCAGTAATTTGATTAGTAGTATATTTATTCAATTTATGTGTATAGTCTGTGTGCTTCATCAGGCAGTCATTACTTCCCAAAGGACTTGGCAAACCTTTTTTATGCAAAACTGTGAACTTTTCTATGAAACAGTTGACCTCCACCTGCATGTCCTGGCATCTCCTTTCCAAATTTTGCATCAGAATTCTCTTGGTCAGAACTCTCTTGATTTCTAAAATGGTCCCTGTCCTATCTGTGATTTGCAATGCCTCCAGTTCTTCACTGGTCTTGGTGTTCAAAAAATGTATTAGCCGGTTGGCTTGTTTAGGCATCTGTCCCAATAAAGCTCTTGTCTTTTGAATCTCCACTTGGGTCGCTGCTATCAAGTCAATCTGCTCATAAATGACTTGGATAGATCTCCACACATTACTAAGGGATTGATTGATGTTGGACCACAAAATTCTTTTGATTTCAGCTAGAGGTTTATCTAGAGAAAGATCCTTCTCTAATGCTCTCACCTTGTTCTCTAATGCTTTAACCTCTCTTGTTTTTTCTACCACATTCATCTTGGATTTGTCATAACTTATTTCTAATTTTTCCAATTTCTCTTTAACTTCCTTCAATTCTGATACTTGGAGTTTTAATTCCTCCATGGCTTTTATTAATTCCTCTGTGGTCATGCTAGTATTGCTCCCTGGTGCTGTTGTTGTTGCTGTTGTTTCTGTAGTTATCTCTGCTGTGGATGCTGGAACAGTGGGAGGCAATGCTGTTACAAGCGTGGAGGGGGCTGTAGTGATTGCATGGATTACTTCAGGTGGCTGGGAGGTTGACTCTCCCTGCTTTTCCTTTAGCACTGTCTCCAATGCCCGCTTTGTATCAGTTAACCTTTCATTGAGCTTCATGAGCAATTCCATCATGTCCTCTTCTGACTTCTATTATACAATTTCTGCTGTCTATGGATGCATGGTAGGAGGGAGTTTAAGCTGTTTCCTTAAGGCAACAATATTTTCCTCTTTCTTCTTTGTTAATGCCTTTATTCCCTTAACATCTTTGGGATCATGTCCCAGTTCAATGATAATCTCCTCCAAAGATTTTATCCTGTTTTCCATAGCAAGAGAAGAGGCTTTCTCCAAATCCAGTTGAGAAGAGGTGTTTTCTATGGAGTTTTGCAATCTATGAGCTAACATAACTTTATCAGCTAGTGTGGAGTATACCATCTTTCCAGTCTGTTTATGCAGCTCAATCTGGTCCATAGGATGAATGTCCTTAGCTATGACCTCCAGATTTGTCCTGATGTAATCACCTGCTGATTGTGGTTGCTGCACCTTGGGCTTAAAATAACTCATGATCATTTTTCCCTCCTTAATGTCATAGGCAGACATCGACCTTTGTTGGTTTTTGGGGGCCATCTTAAGATACTGGTTGTAAATTTGCATCCTTAGTGGGTCGTTTCTAGCCTTTATCTCCATGAATGTCCTTTTGATGTCGGAGGCCTGTTTTCTTTGTGGCTTGGTGGATGAAACTTCCACACTATGCTGCCTTTCTAGCTCCTGCCTGTGTGAGCTAGTTGATGTTTCCACCATTGGGGAAGTCTGTTGGATGGCTACCCTTTCACCTCTTAGACTGCCTATTGTTTCTTCAAATATTTCCTCTTCTGACATAGGATTGAGTCTTTGCCTCTTTGCACCCGACTGTTTTGCAGGTCCACTCATGGGCGTGGGGTCTTGCCTGTCTCTCTTTTTGCCTTTTCCCTCTTTTAGAGGAGTCTATAATGCAAGAATCTCTGCTGCTTTGGTTTGGACTGGAGGAATTTGCTCTTGCTGATCTGTCATTTCTGGTTGCTCTGTGTCTGCCACTTCCTTGCCCTTAGAAAACCCTGTAACTGGTGTGCAGGTTTCCTGTACAGGCCCCTGAGAAGTTCCAACAGAGGATGCACCAACTCCTATTTGTTGGGGTAGCTTGAAATATACCTGTCCAAAAGAGTTCAGGTCAAAGGTTTTTTCAAGGTCTTTCATAGCTCTCCCCATTTTTTCTTGCTCACTAATTTGTTCTATTAATGTACCCTCTACCCAGTCATCTTGATTAGCAAACTGTTCAATTTCAGGGATTTTATGATGTACATAAACTGACAACTTGTTTCTTACTTTTCTGTCACTTATAAAGCTATTTGGGTCATGGTACCCACCAAAAACTTTTCTTCAATTTAAGTTGTTCCCCTAATATCTTATCAGTATCTTCCCATGCCTCCCTCTTATGGATGACAAAAGGGCCTAACTAGTTTTTTATTCTCAGCTGAGCCTTTTTCATTGCACTACAAAAGTGGGTTAAATCTGCATTGATAAGCTGCCTGAAATACTCCAGTGCAAATAGTCTCATAGGCACATATTTGGGCAACTTGAAAGGGCACAGTTCACAGCCATATATTCTGATTTCAGTGTGATTCTAGTGCAAGTACCAATCACTTATCTTGTACTGTCTGGAAAGCTGTAAAATCTTCTTTATATCAGCAGAGAGTCTAGGAGGAGAGCTCCTATCAATAGAGTGGAGGCTGGATGTACAAACAGGTCAATGAATTCACAATAGGTATAAGAGGATTCACAGAGATTGTGGAATACTGAGGTCCAAAAGATCACAGACCTCCACTCTCTTTTAGAATCCAATTTCCTGATGGGAAATGAAAAGCTGTCTGGCTGATAATATAGCAGAAAGTGGTATATGAACGATGTGTATTTGAAGACTCCTTCTTTGTTCAGATTTATGAATTGGTCATGGATCTTGTTGGCAATGAAAGTGGCATAGTCATACTTGACAACAGGGGGCTGTCCTGGAGTAAACATTGACAACAAAACTAAGGTGGTTTCATCAACGAATTCACTTGTCTTAAATTCCAAGGTGAAGGATACCATATCAATTATGAGTTTTCCTAGTTCAGTGAAACATGCAAATATGGAGGTGGGCCTTGGGGCTGGAAATCAGGTTTCATGAACATTTGAGCAATACGGGTTATTTCTGAATTGGGCAATTGAGAGCCTTGCTCAAGCAAAAATCCCATGGAAAGAGGAGCCAGAGGCTGAGTGGGTTTGAACTGTAACATCTCATTGATGGATTCAATAGTTATGTAAAAGAGGACAGTTTGGTATGGGGTTATAACTGCTTTATTGACAGGGTCATAGTTGGCACAACATTAGTGAATAATATCTGGGAAAACATTGACTGAGGGAAGGTAATACCTGAGAAGATTAGATTCTCATATTCCATAGATATCAGAGTTGCTTAGATAACTATTCCTAATCCAACAAAATGCCTGGAGGTGGTTCATGTCACCAGATAACTCTTTTATTTGAAAATTTCTGTCAGCCAAGGGTAGATAATCCAGGTCTTTATGAGGTGCATTGAGGGGTGTGACGTTCAGGGTTACGGGAGCTTCCATGTTTGGTTCTTGTGGTTTTCAAACTGGAATTCGGGTTTCTGTAGAGAAAATGGGCAAAGGAGCAGTTCTACCTATAGACTGGTTTTAGCTTGAATTTAGTTTTTTTAGGTAAAATTTCGAGAGGAAAATCGAAATTACAAGGTAACTGGTCAAATGGGTAAATACCTGGCTCAAGGAGAGGATTTGTGCAATTGCGGGTTGAAAAGATTGATGGCAGAGCGCATCGTTGGAGTTTGTTGGCAAGGTGGCGAAGTGTAGGCTCGTGCTATCACCCAGACATAATTTGCATGGAAACAGTTCGCAAAAGAAATGAATGAAAATGACATTTTTCTCAACAATTTAACAAAATTTGGCTTTGGCGGGTGATTTTGGCATTTATTAGTCGGATGACGTCATCGGGATGGGACGTCTTGTCGTTTAGCGGGAGGGTGGTGAGCGGTTTCCTCCCACACAGCGTTTGGGGTCGGGTAGTTTCGGGTGGGGAGGCAGCGATCACGACATGTGTCCACAGTACGGGAGCAATACCGCTAGATCCCCGGGACTTAACGTGTGGCCGAAGGGGGGGTCGCGATATGATTGTGGGCCGTTGGATGAGCGGGCCCAGATCTGACGATTGACGGCATTAGGATATGGCGGAGGTTTAAGATTGCGGCCCGACACAATAAAGTACATTTTAATAGTATCAGGGCGAATTTGATTGGTTCGCGGAGTGATTTAAGTTAGGTTATTAATGAACCCCGATGTTGATTAATCCCAGGATTTTGTGTGTGGGGAGGGTTGTTAATTAGCTCTTGATGAACTTATTAACTCCCGAAACATGCATTTATGGTTGTATATCAATGGGGGGCGGGAATAAGTAATATTGGGTTTTTATTGTATATTTACAAAATACGGGGAAGGGTGATGATTTTATACGGGATTTATATAATAAGTCGAAGTTAATATGAAAGAATGATTTTGAAAACAAGCGCTAAGTTATACTGTTTTAAAACTTAGGCTTAAGGTAAATAAAATGGAATCATGTGATATTTGTACAAATTTCCTAAGTAGAAAGGAGTTTTACTTAGGCTTCTTATGAAATGAGATGGAGTGATTTGGATGACATTATGCAGATCTTAATGACTTTGAGAGAAGTTAGTGAATGACTGGGGAAAAGGATGAAGGGGAGTTAGTCATGACTCTGCCTTGCTTGAGCTGCATCAAAATGTTTTTCATGCATTTGTGATAGGGATAAGATTCACATTTTTTGGAAATAAAATCAATCACAATAATGTTTTTGCAACATCATTTACCTACCCAACCTACTTTGCCTAGCATTTTTTTCTCTTCTTCCTTTGGCTGCACTTAAATTGGCAAGCCCTCATCATCTTTTTTTTTTCTTTTCATTGCCATCCTACCCAAATCTACACTTATAAAATCCAGGGGCTCAGATTTAACTGTTGAGCTCCTTTGCTTATCTACCTATCTACTTATCTGCCAAGATTAAATAGTTTGGATAGACTTTATTCTCTATCTCTAAAACAAGTAAATTCAAACCATGAACTAGCCAAGATTAAGTTGTTTGGCCATTCATCAATGGTGGCATAAGTCAACAAGCTGCGCACCATCATATCATTGCAAAAATAGAATAGTAGTGGTATTTTGGACTTGCACACTTTCCTGGTCCTTTGTTTGGGGTTCATTTCTTTCACTTTTTTGACCATTTTATTCTTTTTTTCTCTTTGATTTTTCTTTTAGGGCATTACCCTCTTCACATTTTTTAAGACTTTTGATTTCTTGCAATATGGAAAACCTTTGCAACCAAACAAAAATGTATGAACATATTGTAGAGCCCATCAATGCCAACCATGAAATATGACACCTATTGGTATAGGAGCATAACACCACCCATGACTTTTAAACTGTTATTCAAAAACAATAACATGATATTTGTGGAGGGGCCGATTTTGACCATTTGACCTCCTCTACACTATTTTAATAATTTAGCAATTACACTACAACAGATTTCTTGATAAATTCGGCCATGAATTTATTTAAGAACTTAGTTTTGCCAAAGTTGAAGAGAAAGGGATGACACAAATTTCGAGACAGGAGCGGGTTGGATTTTGGGGTAGTTTGATAATTTTTTAACGCAGGAACCATGAATTTTGCAAGAGGGCAAAATTTTCAACTTCTCAAAAATTGACAAATTTTATATGGATTTTATACTTCTCGTTGCCACGAACACAATGACTATCCATTTTTCAATATGAGCTTTACATTTTCCAGTCATTCCAGAATGCACTCGGAATTGTGATTTCAGTGAAACAGGCAGCAGAACCATGAGCCATGAAATTTTCCCACGGAGGTAAAATTTCACTTTGTCAGAATATGGTCAAGTTTATACTTGTTTTTCATGGTTTTCCGTAGGGATCCTAATGGTGAAATCATATTTGAAATTGGAGCAGCAGAATTTTAGTCCATCCCTGAAACAAAATCTTTTGAGGAATCCCGAGGGAATCTAAAAGATTCTTTGAGCTCCGAATTTTCAACTTCTCGGAATTCAGATTTTGGACAGTGTTTTCAACACTACTCGATGCCACAAATCTAATGGTGTATTCAGATTTTTCTTTCTATCATTAATTCTTTCAGTCACGTTTTTAAGTGCCAGTGCTGACGTTCATCTTCATGTGCGAACAATCTTCTTCTTGTGATCAATGATGTGAGATCGATGTTTTAGCAAGCTTCAGCACTTTGACAGCTTTTGCTTCAGATGGCCCTTGGTTGTAAGGTATATGATTCGTCATGTTCATGTACTTCTTCTTTCTGCATTATGTTGTACAGATCCATGATTGATGTTGATGCAGGCTCTTGTTTATTACATGTTGTCATGATTCCTTGCTTGATTTGATGCGGGATATTTCTATGTGATGTACTTTCTGTCATAACTCTTTATGTTATACTTTGAGATCTCTTATTGTATGTTGTTGGGATACTCTTGTTGTCATCATGCATGTGTTTGCTTTGACATCCCTTTTGTGCCACATTGGCGGGATGCGCACCATGCTTGTTTTTGTGTCATACTGATAGGAGTCTTTTGATTGAAAGTTCTAGCTGTGGAACATCTCTTAGAGCCACTCCTGCGTGAGGGCATTTTTCCTTGTATGATTGAGACATTATCTCTGTGTACATCATCTATATTGACAACAAATAATGCAACGGCCTACACCATCTTGACACTGGGGCCCGGAGACATAGTCCCTCCTAGACGAACTCCGTTATCAATGTCTTTTGTTTTCATATGCTGATGGTTGTTATTTTCCTCTTCTTTTCCACTTGCAGATGTATTTGTTAATGTTCTTTTAAAAAGCAATTTTAACACATCACGAAAGTAAAAAGTCTTGGAAAGGTCCTTCATCACACCCGGACATGGATCATCTTGAAACACCCAATTGTTACCAACAAACTTTCTTTTAGACAACAACTCAACTAGATCCAAAATCTCATTCTTATCTAATATTGCTATTTTTTCAACCATGGTATTTTTCAAGGGCTATTATTCTTTGAATCCATTGTTTCTCTAATAATTTTGGGATCACCATCAGTGATGGAAAAAAAAAATTAAAATGAAAATAAAGCGGACCATACCTTTTGATCACCTTATGTCCCAAACTGATTTCTTCAATATTGGAGTATGCGATTTTTATTTTTTATTTTTGTTCTTCTGTTGAGTCAGATTTGTCATCCTTAACTGAGACTAATATTTTTTTTTTCCTTGGTAGGACTTCTTGTTTGGCAACATCTTTGAGCTCTCTAAAGACAACATCTCGACTATAAACAACCTTCTTAGTTTCTTAGTCTATAATTTTTTAGACCATTTTTATAACCAATAGAGATACACTTTTTGGTGTTTTATCCAATGTATTGTTATATTCCTTTGGAATGTGCCCATAAGTATCACAACCAAAAACGTTGAGATGCTCAAGAGGGGTTTTTACTAGTTTAGGCCTTGAGAGGGTTTTTTACTTGATGGTAATGAGGTTGATTGTTTTATCACGTAACTTGTGGATTCCACTATCTATACCTAGAACTCTTGTCCTAACCCGACACCATTGAGTATGCTCCTTGTTTTTTCTATCAATGACATACTCATCCTTCTACAACCCCATTATGTTGAGGTTTCTAAGGCTTAATCTTCTGTCTTTTGTTATACCAAACTTCTTACGAAATTTCTCAAATTCATTCCCACATAACTCTCCACCATTGTATGTTCTCAACATTTTAATTTTCTTATCTCTTTGATTCTCCACTACTACCTTAAAATTTTTAAATCTACCAAAGACATAATATCTCTTTCGAAAGAAATAAATTGATGTGTTCCTTGAGAAATAATTTATGAGTGAAACATAGTACATATATTTATTTAACTATGGAACATGCACAAGTCCAAACACATCAATTTAAACTAACTCTACAATTCCCTTTTGCTCTTATAGCACTTGATAAGAATCTAACCTTATGTTTTCCATATATCCAATGTTCATATAAATCAAGTTCTAGAGTGCAATTAGATAAAACTTCAACCATACCTTTACTCTGTAATGCTAGAAGTCCCTTCTTTCTAATATGTCCCAAGCTTTGATGCCATAACATTGCCTTTTCTCTAGAGACAATAGGGGTTTATCGTCTTCATTTTCACCCTCATGAACAACATAATTGTTACACCTATTAGTGATGGTGCTTCCTAACAGTTTTTTCATAGTTTCAAATCAGACTCCTTTCAATGACACCTTTGCTCCTCAAATCATCCTGTAGGTTTCCATTTCAAACAAAATATTTACATCTACATCACTCATCTTGTTTACATGTATCAAGTTTCAAGCTAACTTTGTAATGTGTATAACCTTAGAGAGTGTTTTAATCCTTCAATCCTTAGTCATCAAACTTGATTTTCTTCATTTTACGATTTTAACTTTTGAGTAATCTCCTAGAAAAGCATCATCTTCATCATACATTTCATATTCGAAAAAACCATTCCTTGTAGGGAGTCATATGAAAAGTAGCACTTGAGTCGATCAACCATACATTATGATCTACATGTTGAAATTTCTAAGTCTATCTGTTAGAAATTTTATCTGTATTCTTCTGGTTTATTTCTTCTACTTGTTAATTACCAACAAGTTATTTAAACATATAGACATCGAAATAAACACAATATAGTCTCAACCATCTATAGATCAACAACTGAAAAAAATAGCAAACACACAAGTGACACCGTTATTTTTGGACAACTCGTCCCCGGAAAAACCCAACTTGGGAAAATCGGTACAGCAATTTTGAGGGTTTATTTTATTATGTAGTCTATCCTTGAGTACATCTGGGTGCCAAACTGTCTCACCCGATAGAGAAAAATAACCGGCAGTAATACCTCTCTATTCGGAAGCCGGTTTTCAGAAAACTTGGTCCACGAAAACCTCTCCAGCAACACTGAAGCACAACATCAAACCTCCTGGCCTTTGTGTTGGCCCTCTGAGGCACTGCGTAGCCTATGGAACCCTCTGCATCACTCCTGTTGCAATCTGCGTGGATGATGCATGCCCTATGGCCTCTGCACTGTCCCTGCTGGGCTCTGTGTGGCCTGCTACAACTTCTGCATTTGCCTCTCTGTCTCTGCGTTAGTCTCTCGGCACTATCTTTGCCTCTCTGTCTTGTGCTCACTGCCCCTCACTGTTGATCACTGATTCGAATTTACTTAGCAAACCTCGCTCCAGTAAATCGAATAACTGATCACTCTAATGTGTTCTCCAACTAACCCTCAAGCCTCCTCTTATACTTTTCCTGTTGGTCCTTCAACGACCGAGATTACATCTCTAATCAATGGCTAAGATTAGATTTGGCTTGATCCATGAATTTTGGAACCTTCTAACCAAGTTTTATATTAATACCCATTAATATTTTATTTTTCCTAAGTTTATACTTATGAACTCCATTAAAAATATTATTTATTTTAATATCTCCCAAACCGGGTACAATCTTCCCAAGCCATTTCCGAGTCTTGGAGATCTCATGTGCTTTAGCCTCTCCACCAATTTTCATGGCTAGAGCACATCCAATGCTACCTGTAATCAACACTCCCTCTTAGCGAGGACTGTGCTTTAGTAATACTCCTCACTGAGCATCACTTTGATTATATGGCACCGGTACCTGTGCTGAAGGTAGGCCTCCTCGCCCAACATCATTTGCACTATTTCATCCTGTATTGTTGCCCATGGACCTGCCACTGCCAGTGCTGCATCCTGTACTGCTACCCATGGACCTGCCACTGCTGCTGCTGCATCTGTACGACAACTCCCTCTGCATCCGTGCAACTGCTGGTCCTTTCTCCCAACACTGCATCTGATTGCAACCCCCTCTCATCATGCTGCATTATGATACTGCATACTGCTATTGCACTACAACTCAGTTACTGAGAAGTAAGTAACTGATCCACCCAACTACTGACATCCCTGTCAGGATAGAAACACTCTCGATGTTGAAACTCCCTCTACCGCTATCAAGTGCTCCCTCTACTGCCTCTGTGTTGCTACAACAACTCCCTGCCTCTCGCACTAATGCAAATGTCTCTGTGCCATCCTACATTATTGCAACCTCCTCTATGCCTCTCGCACTGCTGTAGCCTGCTAGATCTATGTTTCCTGGGACTCCTGCACTGTAGCACTCTCCACTGATTCCTCCACATCTGTCTCTACCGACATTCGCTAGTCCTGCTACTCTCTCTTCGGGGCTCCCATAGCAAGGTATAATCCAGGAAGTTGGGTACCTCAAGGATCTTGCCCCTCATCGCCTTTAGTCTTCCTGACTACAACTCGATGTCTCCCCACCTCTTCTCTAGAGGTACATGAGCACTCATGGCACAATTGTCATCCTCCTCTACCTTCTTTTTCGCCTTTGATGGCGCTACCTTAGAGTTAGATGCCTCTCCTTGTTCTTCTTCCCTGGAAACTTGTTTGCATAATGACCCAATTCCCCACAGTTGAAGCAATTGACCTTGGAGAGGTCCTTTTTCTTCCTCTTCTCCTGATTTCCCGCAGATGCCAAAGCTACATCCTCTTCCTCTTCCTTCTTGAACCAGAATCCTTTGTTGCTACTTCTAGTCTTGCTCAACTGTTTGATCTCTTCTTGGCGAAGAGCTGCCCATAATTCTTCCAAATCTGGAAGATTCACCCTGCCCACAATGCTCTGGGCGAATGTCTCCCAATCCTTGGAGATTGCGTTTAGAGCGGTTCTCACCATCAACTCCTGATCTGGCGTGGTCCTTATGGAAGTTAGTTGGTCTCGGATATCCTTCAATCTATGGAGGAAGTGATCTATCTGCTCCCCCTTCTGCATAAATACGACTGCAACTAATTCTCAAGTAACATCTTCCTCTACACAGAAGTATGCTGGTATAATGTCTTCAAGGCGTCCCACATTTCCTTTGCCGTCTCCTTCTCCGAGATATGTTGGACCACATGATCCTTGACCCCATCAAGGATGATGCATTTTGCCTTGGCCATTGCCTCCTCGTACTTCTCATTATCAGCGCGATCAACTGGGATCACCATTGTTCTCAAGGCGAAGGCCTTGATGCGATGTCTATCTAGAATTGATAGGATCCTAGCCTTCTAGACCATGAAGTTGGACACCCCATCCATCCTGTCCTGATCCCTCAGCCGATTCATGGCCATCTCTCTTCTATTCTTGTCAACTCCTCTGAGTCTCTCTACTGCCCTTTGAAATTTCTCTCTTCAACTCCTGCTAAGTCTCTCTACTTCCCGCCTGAAAGTTCTCTGCTAGACTCCCTCTGAGTCTTGATTTCCCTTGTGGAAATCCTCCTACCAATCGTCAATTCGCACCTGTTCGATCTTCTGTGTACCTGCAACACTGATACAGATTCCTTGGCTAGAAATATACCTCGGTAGTGACTCCCTCTACCTTGGTTTTGCCCTGTTAGGTACTGTTTTGCCCATAGTACCCCACCAACTTCACTCTCACAAACTGCCCACAACTTCCTATGCCCCAGCCACTGAAGCATTGAGCCTCTAAGCTTTACGCAATCCTGACACTGGCAAAAATTCTCCCTCAGCCAACTGCATCAACCCTCCTGGTCTCTGCATGAGCCTTTTTCTGTCCTCCTCAACGTTTATGCTTGCCTCTCTTTGGCCCAGATTGATGACACGGGCCCTCTGCGTCAACCCTTCCCTGCTACTTTCTATCTAGGAACAACTTTTGTCACCCAGGACAACTATTTTTGCTGCAAATTCTCTAATTCAACTGGCGTCTTCAGCTCTCCTGTGATATGTAACACTCTGATACCATGTTGAAAATTCTAAGTCTATCCATTAGAAATTTTACTAGTATTATTCTAGTTTATTTCTCCTACGTGTTAATTACCAACAAGTTATTTAAACATATAAACATCGAAATAAACACAATATAGTCTCAACCATCAACAGATCAACAACTGAAAGAAATAGCAAACACACAAGTGACACCGTTATTTATGGACAACTCGTCCTTGGAAAAACCCAACTTGGGAAAATCGGTGCAACAATTATGAGGGTTTATTTTATTATGTAGCCTATCCTTGAGTACCACTAGGTGCCAAACTAGCTCACCTGACAAAGAAAATTAACCGACAGTAATACCTCTCTATTTGGAAGCAGGTATTTAGAAAACCTGCCCCACGGAAACCTCTCCAACAACACTGAAGCACTGCATCAACCCTCCTAGCCTCTGCACCAGCCCTCTGAGGCACTGCGCAGCCTCTGGGACCCTCTATGTTACTCCTGCTGCCTTCTGCGTGGATGAAATAGACCCTCTGGCCTCTGCACTATCTCTGATGGGCTCTGCGTGGCCTGCTTTGGCTTCTGCGTCTGCCTCTCTGCCTCTGCGCTGGTCTCTCGGCACTATCTCTGCCTCTCTGTCCAATAGTCACTGCCCCTTGCTGCTTGTCACTGATTCGACTTTTCTTAGCAAACCCCACTCTGGTAAATCGAATCACTAATCACTCTGGTGTGTTCTCCAACTGACCCTCAAGCCTCCTTTTATACTTTTCTTGTTGGTCCTTCAACGACCAAGATTACATCTCTAATCAACAGCTAAGATTAGATTTGGCTTTATCTATGACTTTTGGAACCTTCTAATCCAGTTTTATATTAGTACCTATTAATATTTTATATTTCCTAAGTTTAGACTTAGGAATTCCATTAAATATATTAATTATTTTAACATCTCCCAAACTGGGTACAATCTGCCCAAACCATTTCTGGGTTTTAGAGATCTCATGTTCTTTAGCCTCTCCACGAATTTTCATGGGTAGATCGCATCCGATGCTACCCTAAATAAACACATGTGTGCTTGAAGAATATAAGTACACATCCCCTCATTCCTTTGAGTAGTCTTTCCCTTTTGGGGAAGGAGCATCATTAAATCCCTTTCCTTTATCTATATTTTTTGATGTAGAATTATTATTCTTCTTTCTTTATTTTATTTTGTATCTAGAGGAATCTACCACTAGATTGGGCTCATTCTCACATGACATGAGGTCGATTTTGACAACTACCACTATAACCTCTAGGTGAATCCATATGCAACTCCACGCATGTCCCACATGGTAAACCAAAGGGATTTGAACCTCGAACCACTTCTTTTCCATAGGAATTCCTATCAATGTCCTTCTTGTTGAAAATGCAATAAGAAAATTCTTGATTTAATTATCCCTTCAATTAAATTGGGAGAAAAAATGTAATTCCACATCACAAGACAACTTGTACAAGTTAACTAAGTTAATTTGACTTAGTTGGTTGAGTTATTTCAAGTGGAGGGTCTAACTCGAGTCATGTAGAATGTCTCATACTTTATAGGAGCCCTAGTTGAGTTTATTTTGAGTTGTAATTAATTAATTCAATTTATCTGAGTTAAAGTCAGCTAAACTAGTTCTAACTGATGGAGGAACTAGTAGGAGGTCTAACATTGGGGCGCTGCTTCATGTGTTCAACCAGTTTAATGATAATTCAGTCATAAATAACTCATGCCTGTGTGATATGAGAGTTATCTAGTTGAGATTGGAGTTCAAGGGAAGTGAACTATTAGCTGTATAATCATCCAAATTATATAGGTGGTGCATGCAGTCAGAGGAATGCCTATGATGGATTGCATGATTTTAATTGAGGAAGTTCCCTAATTAATAGGGGCTAATTGGACCTAAGGAAACAACTCAAGGAAATAGGGACTTGGGCAAGCATAAAATTGGTTAAGTATTGGCTTAGGCTTCTCTAGCAAGCTGTGAGACAGATAGAGATGGTGTAGAGGTTGCTCAGGCTTGAGCAAAGCATTGTAATATTTTAATATTTTTTTTACTAATGCAATAAACAGATAGAAGGGGTTTTTAGCTGTGGCTTGCCCCAGGAAATCATTGTGTAATGTGTTGATTGGATTCTTTCTCTGGTGTGCTTTGTGATTTCTCGATCGATTAATTGTTTCCGCTGATGAGTAGAGTAGATTCAAGTCTTTTGTTTTAGAAAATTACATAAGCAGTTTGAATCTACAAGGAATTTATACATAGTATCAAAGTAGAAATCACAATAGAAGAAAATAATACGAGTTTGTCTTTGCAGGTGAAATCAAATTTGCATGATCATTCTTCAGAGCCATTAGGATGTTCTTCTATGGTTTGAGACTCGAATATGCCCTTGAGGGTCACTCAAATTATATTACTTGGAAGGACAGGATGGATGCAATGTTGGAAGAAAACAGACTAAAGGAATTCAGAGACAATGATATTCTTAAGCCTCCAACAACCGATGCTCAAGATTTGGAAGAGTGGAAGAAATGTGTGGTAAAGGTGAGGAGTATCATACTAGAAGGAGTTCGAGATCATATTGTTTCGAGTCTCCATAGGAAGGATACACCATATGCAATGTGGCAAGCCTTGATAGACTTGTTTTAGAAAAATAATGACCACATGAAGCTAGCACTGAAGGACAAGCTTCAGAAGATCAAGATGGAGAAGAGTGACACAATACCACAGTAATTGATTAGGTTCACCCAATGTCAGGATGATCTTGGGAGCGTTGGCATTACAATTAGTGAAGATGATCTGGTCAGCCTAACACTTCTAGGCCTTCCCAAGAGTTGGCACAACTACCAAGATTCAGTAAATGGGAGGGAGAATCTAACAACGTGGGAGCATTTATGGTCCAACTTGGTGCAAGAAGAGATAAGGCGAAACACTAGAGATGGAGCCTCATCCAAGCATGATGATGAGGAGAACTGTGCCTTGGCTAGAAAGGCAAAGAAAGGGAAAGGGAAGAAATACCAATCCAAAGGGGGTTCCAATCAAGGTGGCAAGAAGAAGGACTTGTCGAAGATTAAATGTTTTCATGTCATGAGTTGGGACACTATGCCACGAAGTGTCCACATAAGAAGGCTGACAAGAAACCCTCAGGAGGAGCGGCATGTGAAGCTCTAGTTTCACAATTTGAGTTGGATTTCACTCTCATTGCATGCATGGTGACATCGATGATGGGTAGTGTGTGGTATCTCGATAATGGAGCCTCATTCCATATGACGAGAAATATTTTTTTTTTTCAGTGACTTGGAGGAGAAGAACCTTCAGATACACATCGAGATGGGAGATGATGGAAGGTATAGCACAATTTCCATCGGTATTGTTACTTTTCAGAGGGAGTTTGCTTCTCCTCTCACATTAAAAGATGTCATGTATGTTCCGGGTCTGAAGAAGAATTTAGTTTGAGTTGCTATGTTGGAAGATCGTGGCTACGATGTGATATGTAGAAAAGGAAATACTTTCCTTCGTCACATAACCAAAAGACAAGTGAAGTGGATTGGGTTTCGAGTGAAGAACCTCTACAAATTGGATGTTGTAGACTGTGTTGCCTTGTGCACGAAAGCAGAGAAGGTGCAGAGCAGAGACATTGGTGAATTATGGCATAGAATATTGGGCCGTTTTCACCATGGAGCCTTGAATATCATGCAACATATTTCTACAGGAGTTCCCAAGGGTGCACTAGAGCAACGAGATACATGCAAAGGGTGTACATTGGGGAAGTACACCAAAGCTACCTTTCATGATAAGCACAGTGGAGTGCAAATAATCCTTGAAAGAGTTCACTTAGATGTGTCTAGACTATTCTTGACAACCTTCATGGCCAAACACATGTATTATGTGATATTTGGAGATGATTTATCACTTAGGTGCTGAATTTTCTTCATGCAGAAGAAAGATCAGACGTTCTTTAAATTCTGTGAATTTACTTGTTGAGAAAGACACTGGAAGGAAAGTGAAGGCTCTCAGGAGTAATAACAGTGGATAATATGTGTCAAATGAGTTCAAGAAGTTCTTTGCATTAGAAGGCATTTGAAAAGAATTAATAACACTCCATAACCCATAATAGAATGGGGTGGCTAAAAGGAAGAACAAAAGTATTGTGGGAGCTGCACAAGCGATGTTACATGATTAGGGCCTACCGTTGCACTTATGGGCTAAAGCATGCAACAAAACTATATGTGTGTAGAACAAGAGTCCTCATTAGATTCTCGGGATGAGTACACCATAAGAAGATTTTTCAGGGAAGAAACCAGATATGTCACACTTCAGGATCTTTTGTTCATTAGTTTACTGCCATGTTACCAAGAATGCAAGGAAAAAGCTAGAGTTGATAGCTGAGTTGGGAATATTTTTGGGGTACACTGATACACCTCACAACTATCGAGAGTACCTACCATCTCACAGGATGATTATTGTTCATAGAGATGTGAAGTTCGATGAAGAGAAGACCATGATATGTTCTCTTGAGAGGGAGCTTCAGTTACATGTAGATGAGGAGCTTTGAGCTCCAAAGGAATAAACTCAAGATGATGTGGAGCAATGCCATGTAGAGGAGTAGAGAGTGGAAGCACCCACTCATGCAACGACATATGGAGATGGAAGGAAGCGCATCAGAGAAGCTAACAGATTGATGCTTAATGCTAGTGAGAATGTGGGAACTCCCACATCACAACACAAGTAGAGAAGGTCACCAGATCGGTACACTAGCTACATGGCCCTGATGAGTGAGAGTGTAGAGATTGAGACATCCTCATTTGAGGAATAAGTTCAACAACTAGTGTGGGTTGATGCCATGGTAGAGGAGTATGACTCCATTATCAGGAAAAATTCTTGGGAAGTTGTCCCAAGGCTAGAGGACAAGGCAGTGGTAGGTTCCACGTGGATCTGCAAGGTGAAGCAAGCAGCAGATGGGAGTGTCGATAAACACAAGGCCAAATTTGTGGCCAAGGGATTCTCTGAGGTGGAGGGAATTTATTAAGAGGAGACCTTTGCTCCAATAGCAAGGTACTCTTTAATTAGATCTATTCTAGCACTTTCAGCATAGATGGGATAGAAGATGCATCAGATGGATGTGAAGACAACATTCCTCAATGGACTGATTGAGGAAGAGGTGTACATTGAGCAGTCAGAAGGATTTGAGGATTGCAATAGAGAGTTGCATGTGTGCAGACTCAAGTGACCGTTGTCTGGATTAAAATAAGCACCCCATGCTTGGTACACTAGGATTGACAACTATTTCACTAGGTTGGGCTTCACCAAAATTGAAGGGGGTGCAAACCTTTACCATATTGTGGTTGAATGTAAATTATTGATTATAATATTATATGTCAATTATTTAATTCTAACAAGTGATGAGAAGCTGGTAAAATATTACACTAGCATCTGCACTGTCACTGAAGGATCTACGCTGCTACTAACTCTGCACTGTGCCAACTACATGCCTGCCAACTTTGTACCATGCTCAACTTTCACTGATCCATCGTGCTATTGAATATTGTGGGCCCATGTAGCCAAGAAATGTTCCATGAGGCAGACTCCTCAAGTATCCTACCCAACTATAGCACTCTAGGGCTACAACACCAAGTCACCCCACCTCACTCTTGGAGGTATATCGAAAAACATAGCGAAGTCTTCCTCCAGCTTGGAGGAAAGCCTATCGATCTATTCAGAAACTTCTTGTTGGTCCTACTTCTCCTCCTTATCCATATTTCTGAGAGGACACTAGTTACTGTAGTGACCGAGCTCACCACACCTCAAACACTTGACCTTTGAAAAATCCCTCTTCTTTCTCTACTCCCCCTATCCCTGACTAGGACCCTTTGATGCAAGGACCACATTCTCCTCCTCCTTCACTGTCTTTGATCCACTACTGCTACCACTGATGGAGCTCTTTAGCAGAGCTTTTCTCAACTCCTCCTACTGCAAATCAACCCACATTCTATCCTAGTTTGGCATCCTATCTCTACCCGATATGCTTTGGATAAAAACTTTCCAATCCTTTGAGATGCTATTGAGTACCAATCACACTAGCTCTATGGATTGAGGCACTGCCCTAATAACTGACATCTGGTCTCAGACCTTTTGAATCTTGGTAAGGAAGGGATATATGCCTCCCCCTTTCTGCATCCTGATGCATCTTAACTTCTCCTCAAGAAACATCTTCCACTACTCGGAAGTTCCCTGATATAACATGAAGAGAGCATCCCACATTTGTTTGGAAGTATCTTTGCTGGCTATATTTGAGACAATATGATCCTAGAATACATCCAAGATCAACCTCGTCTCCCGTGCCATATCTTTCTAATATTCCTTTTGCTGATATACATCTTGGGGAATTTCCACTATAACATCAATGTAGGCTTTTAGGCCATATTCATCTAGAAGGAAGGACATCCTAGCCTTCTAGATGATATAGTTGGAAACTCCATCCAACCTATCTTGATCACGAAGCCAAACTTCCTCTTTCCTTTTGCTTGAATGTTGCTCTGCTATTCACACTCCCTTCTTTAGTGAGAAGATTTGCTTACAACCACTACCAATCTGCAAGGAAAAATCGAACTTCTTGAGACTAGAAGTTCCCTGAGGAAAATTTTCCCTCTGTGTGTGCTCTTTTCTCTTCCACCCAAATGCTAGTTATGCTTCAGCGTATTGTTGCAAAAATATTTGCGTCCAATGAGAGATACGCCCAACGAAATGACTGAGCTGCTCCCACTTGATCTGGAAGGATCAAATTTTTTTCCATTTTCTCTGAAAATCGAACTTCCCCAAGCAATTCGACCTACTGGAAAAAAGATTGCGCTGCCCCTTGGAATTTCCACTTGCTGCTATCACTGATCAATGAAATTCGTTTTGCTTCTAGGCTCTTCCATTGATTAATTGCGCTCTGATACCATGTGAAATTTCTTACACTGGAATCCTATTGCAACAACTAGTATTATTTCTCCTAATTGTTAATTAATTTATCAATTTATCTGCTACAAAAAATATCGAAATAAACACACTAGAACCTTCACAAACAAATTACTGCAGAAAAATAAAACATTGGAAGTTGAGAAATGCTAGCACACACATAAAATTAACACAATTATTTTTTGGACAAAAGTCCTTGGAAAATGCTAATGCGAGAAAACCGGTGCAACAACTGAGGGTTTTTATTATTATGCAACGGTGATAAATTTTAAGTACAATTGGATGTTGATATTTGGCAATCCTACATAGAAAAATACTAGCAAAAATCTAGTGAGGCATTTCCTCACCCCATAGGCAAACTCTGACACAACTTGCCTTCAGAAACTTGACCCTCTAACCCTTTGCGTTAGCCTCTGCGCTGCTCTGTGCAGTCTGCTTGACATCAAGCCTCTGACTGGTCTCTGATGAAGTTTTTCTGCCATTTGATGGCTGGAAAATGCTTATCCTACACTCCGGGACTCCTTCCCGACCTTTGGAACTAAAGATGTCTTTCCCTTTCAGCAAATTGAACTTGCCTCTAGAAGCTACTACGTAGCCCCTGCGTTAGCTTCTCTGTGGCTCTTATGCCTCTCTACAAATGCACTCATTGGATCTGGAATACTTCCTCCAGCCTCACTCTTTCTTCCCCTCTCACATTGCTTCGATCTCTACCTCTCTCCGACAAATGACTGCTACTACTTTAAAGATCGATCTACCAAGAAATCGAACTGTTGTAGTATCCTCTCCATCACCACATCGACATCCTATTATAATCCTCTGTTGGAGTACCAATGACCAAGATTAAAACATAATCAATGGCTGGGATCATCTTTAGATCGATATGTGTGAGATTTTAGACTATTCTTGACTTATCTCAATTAATACTAATTAACTAACCATATTCCCTAAGTTTAGACTTAGGAAATATTTAAAAACCAGTTCATAATCTAATTGAGGCACTTTTAGGCGAAATTTCTAGAAACAATTTTTGGGTTTTGGAGATCTCATGTATTCTAGCCTCTCCATCAAATTTTGTAGCTAGAATACTTTTGATGCTACAAAAAATAACGTTTACATTAATCAGCATAGTCAAGCAATGGCTAAGCCAACCAAACTCAATTGGAATGCAGCTAAACATGTGTTGAGATACCTCAAAGGCACCACTCAATTTGGTCTTTGGTACAAATGGAAAGAGTGAGTGAAGCTTCATGGATTCACAGATGCAGATTGGGAAGGGAGTCCATGACACAGGAAGAGCACAGTAGGAGTAATCTTCAATATTGGGTCAGTAATAGTTTCTTGGTACAACAAGAAGCATAGATCAATTGAATTCAGTTCAACAGAAGCAAAGTACATGGATGCTAGTCAAGCAAATTGTGAGGCTATCTGGATGAGGAAGATCCTTGTTGGGTCATTTGGTCAATAGATGGATCCTACAGTGATTTACTATGACAATCAGAGTTGTATCAAACTCTCTGACAATCCAATTTTTCATGATTGGTCCAAACATATTGACATCTGGTATCACCATCTACGAGATTGCGTTCAAAGGAGAATCATGTTGTTGGAGTACATTTCTATAGAGGAACGAGATGCAACCCTCTTGAGAAAGGCACTGTCAAGAGGCAAATTCGAGTTCCACAAAGGCAAGATTGGGTTATCTGATAATCCTTTTCTTGTTGAAAGGGACCATTGAAAATGCAACAAGGAAAATCTTGATTTAATTTTCCCTTGAATTAATTTAGGAGAAAAATTGTAATTCCACATCACAAGACAACTTGTATGAGTTAACTAAGTTAATTCGACTTAGTTGGTTTAGTTAATTCAAGTTGAAGGTCTAGCTTGAGTCATGTAGAGTGTCTCCTACTTTGTAGGAGCCCTGGTTGAGTTTATTTTGAGATGTAATTAATTATTTTAGTTTATCTGAGATAAAGTCAGTTAAACTAGTTCCAACTGATGGAGGAACTAATGGGAGGTCGAACAATGGGGTGTTGCTTCATGTGTTCAACTAGCTAACTGATAATTCAGTCATAAATAACTCATGCATGTGTGATTTGAGAGTTATCCAGTTGAGATTGGAGTTCAAGGGCACTGTACTATCAATTGTATAATCATCCATTGTATTGGTGGTGCACGCAGTCAGATGAAGGCCGATGATGGATTGCGCATTTTAATTGAGGAATTTCCCTAATTAATAGGGGAAAATTCCCATGGAAACAATGCAAGGAAATAGGGACATGGACAAACATAAAATTGGTTAAGTATTGGCCTAGGCTTGTGTAGGAAGTTGTGAGATAGATAGAGATAGTGCAAAGGTTGCTCGACTTGAGAAAAACATTACAATCTTTTCATATTTTATGACTAATGCAATATACAAATAGTAGGGGTTTTTAGCTGTGGCTTTCCCCAGGAAATCATTGTGTAAGGTGTTGATTGAATTATTTCTCTTGTATGCTTTGTGATTTCTCATCGATTAATTTTCTCCGCTGATGAGTAGAGTAAATTGAAGTATTTTGTTTTAGAAAATTAGATAAGCAGTTTGAATATACAAGGAATTTCTACACTTTTCAATTGAGATATCACCCGTGGATGATTTACAATTCTTATTGTAATCACCAACTTTAGCACATTTTGAACATTTCTTTAGGATTTTCCTAGAGACTTGGATCTACCTCTAAATTTAGATCTGCCATTGTGGGACATATTTTTATTTTTGTTTAGGGAATGCCCTCTTATAGAGAATACATATGTGCTCTGACTATCTATGGTTTTCCTCCCTTTTTGCATGATAACAAGGATGAAACCACATCATGAAGCTTTAATGTGGTCACATTACTACCAATAGCTACAACGAGACTATCCCACGAATATGGAAATGAATACAATAAACTATTGCACTTATCTTCATTTGATATTTTGAAACTACATATAACTATTGACTTACCAGAGTAATAATGGAATTTAGGTGCTCTATGATCGAGTCTCTATCATTCATCCTTAGGCGGTACAATTTTTTTGAAGGATTTTTTTTATTAGGGACGTAGATTGATGCTAAGCCCCTAACTTATCCCATAATGCCTTCACTATAACATTTTCTCAACGATTTAATAATGTTAAATTTGAAAGATACAATTGGATTGTGCTTCGTACCTTCCTTTCTAACTTTGTTCAATCTTCTGTCAACATACCCATAGGTGTGGTGCAAAGATCAAATTCAATCCACTATTCTTTGTCTACCAATAAGTCTTCCATCTTGAACTTCCATGACTCAAATATTTTTTCATTAAGTTTGTTGATTTCAATTTTCAAACTACTTGATTTTCTCTTGGATCCAAATTTAAATAGGAACACAACAAATTACAGAGATAACCATAAACACAGAGATGTAGCGGAAATAATACTCCATTTCATTAATGTAAAATACTGAAATATGCTTACGAACAATAATGGAAATAAACCAACTAGGGCGATGGTAGCTTATCTCTAAGAAGAGATGTGGCGGCTACATGCCTCTGAACTGTGTTACAATGAGGCTCGAAGGCCTATTTATTATTGAGAAACAATGGAAAACCCTAAACATCCAAAAACCTAACCCTAGAAGGTGAAACACCAAATTGTGGGCCTCGTTTGGGTAAATTGGTACATCAACTTCCTGGGGTCATAACTTTGGCATACGATCTCCATTTGACATGCATAGTATCTTGTTAGAAAGATCTATTTGAGAACTACAACTTTGGGAAGAGCAACATCAATTAATGAACCCATGTTGCTTCCATTTTTCCAAAAAACGTCGTCTAGGGCCTCAAAACGGCTTCAGAAGTTTAGGACCCAAAAAAATGCTAAAAATAGTAAAGTATGCTACAATTAAGGAAACTGAAAAACTGAAAGAAACAAAGGTGGGGGTCCAAGTGGACTTGGCATGTGGCCACCAATATCCACCTGGATCATTCCTCCCCCCTTAGGAAGCAATAGTCCCCATTGTGTTGAGTTCCTCCATGAGATGAGGAAACTTCTGTTGAACTTGGTCCCTGGTGAGCCACTTGCCATGGTGAAGGAGTTGGCCTGCTTTGACAAATCGATACAATTGGATATTCTGCTGGTAAGTGTGCTTAATCTGTGTGTTCATGATCTGATAAACTGCAACTTGTTCCATGCAATATGGATTTAACTCTATGGGCGTGAGTTGTTCTGCAATGTCAGATGTATCTAGTAATGGTGGAAAGTATGGCTAAAGGCGGTCCACATTGAACATTGGGTGCAGGCCAAGGAGTGGGGGAATGCTGAGCTCAAATGCATTCTCTCCCACAACCTTGGTAATGGTGTAAGGACCATATCATAGTGGTTTGAGTTTCCGATAGGCTCCGGTAAGGGGTTCCTTTTGCAAATGCAACTAAACTTTGTCGCCCACCTGAAACTTGTGTGGCACCCGATGTTGATCATGTCGCTGCTTGTACTTGGCATTTGATTTCTCCAGAATGTCATGGACTTGCTGGTGAATATGTTGGATGTGCTCAATGAATTTGTTCACCTTATCTGTTTTGGACTAGACATGAGCCAAATCTTCGTGAGTAGATGCAAATGGCATGACCACATCAAGGGGACATAGTGGCTAGAATCCCAAGCCCACCTGAAAAGGGCTGTGGCCAGTCGAGTTGTGGAGAGCCCAGTTGTAGCTGTGCTGAACATAGGGGAGGCTCTCATCCCATGTGCGTGGATGCTTTGAGTTGTACATGCACAGAATGTGTACGATCATCCTGTTGACAACCTTTGTTTGGTCATCAGTTTGAGGATGGAACGCTATGGACTTAGTGAGTTTGGTGTCAAGCATCGACCAAAGACTGGACCAAAATGTACTAAGGAACCTTCTATCCCGATCTGAGATGATAGACTGTGGGATCCAAAAGTGTATCCACACTCATTCAAAGAAGAGTTTAGCAGTGGCTTCTGCTGTGATATTCTTCTTACAGGCAGCCAAAATGGCCATCTTCGAGAACCTGTCGACGACCACAAAAACGAGTTGTTTCCATGCTTAGTGGAAGGAATGCCTGACATGTAATCCATGGAGATGGATTACCAAGGTCGACTAAGGGTAGGCAGTGGGGTATAGAGGCCTTGATTCTTGATGATCGGTTTGGCAATGGCGTAGGCAGTGCATGATCTGATGTACTTCCCGACATCATGTCGAAGATTCGTCCAATAGAAATACTTCTGCACTACTGCCACCATTTTCTCAACCTCGAAATGTCGAACAACCCGGCTGTAGTGTGCTTCCCAAATCATCTGGGCACGCTCGCTTGAAGGAACACAAAGGTGACCCAGGTGGCATAACAGGGCATCCTAGAGGTGAAAATCTAGAACATGCTGACCCTCCAAGAGTCTCTGGTATGTGTGGCTAAATTCTGGGTCGCTTTTGTAGAGAAGTGGTCAATCAGAAGTCTTGTGCCCACAAGAGTTGAGCACAGTGGATAACTCCATGATTAGTGGTCGACTGAGGCAATCTGCAACATTAATGGTGTTACCCTTCTTATACTTGATATTCAAATGGAACTGTTGCAGGTATGTGGACCACTTTTGATGGCAATCATTCTGCAATTTCCTTTGGGTCTTTATGAATTGCAGGGGTCAGTGGTCTATGTGGATGACCATTTCCTTCCCCAAAATGTAATGCTTCCGTTGTCGGCATGCCTGCACAATGGAATACATCTCTTTGTCATAAATGAGATACTTCCGGACTGTGTCTGAAAGTGTCTCACTGTGATATGCCACTGGATGCTCGTGTTGAGTAAGGAGTGCCCCAATAGCATAGTCATAGGTGTCTGTCTCGACCTCAAATGGTTGTTGCAAGTTTGGTAATGTGAGCACTAGTGCTGTGCAGAGGCGATATTTCAACTCCATGAATGCCTTCTGTTGAGATTCAGACCAAAAGAATTTTACTTTCGCTCCTTCCCTGGTGACTTGACTTAAGGGCCAAGTGATATGAGAAAATCCCAACATGAACCTGCCGTAGAAGTTGGCAAGACCTAGAAAGCTGCAGAGCTCTATCAGAGTGGTTGGAGCTGGCCAATCTCGAATGACTTGGATTTTGGATGGAACCACATGCACCCCTTATTCATCAATAATGTATCCTAGATATGGAACCTGGGTCATGCCAAAAGTGCATTTCTCCAAATTGGCACATAACTTGTGTTGTCGCAGTGTTTGGAGAACCTGTTGGATGTGGTGGAGGTGCTCTTCCCAACTCTGGCTAACGATCAGGATGTCATCCAAGTATTCCACTACAAATGAGTTGGTGAATGGTCACAAGGTGTCATCCATTAGTGTCGTGAAGGTTGTAGGAGCATTTTTCAATCCAAAAGGCATAACCAACCATTCAAAAAGGCCCTCCTTGGCTTTGAAGGCAGTATTCCACACATCGGAGGGTTTGATTGGTACCTGGTGATATCCTGACTTCAAATCGATCTTGCTGAAATATTTTTCCCCCTTTAGTTGGTCCAAGAGGTCATCAATCCATGCGATCAGGTACCTATTACAGACAGTGATATTGTTTAGCGCTTGATAGTCAATACAGAGTCTCCAAGTCCCATCCTTCTTTTGTACCAACACAATTAGGCTCCCACAAGGCGATGAACTTGGATGGATGCGACCTTTCTACAACAGCTCCTGAATCTGCCTCTTGATTTCATCATTCTCTAGAAAAGAGTGCCGATAGATTGGTCCATTGGGCAATGATGCACCTGGGGTCAGATCGATGGAGTGCTTGACCTGACAGTGCAGAGGAACCCCTGTGGGGGAGGTGAAGATGTCCTCGTACTCCTCCACAACCTTGTCCATTTGTAGTTTTCGTGTGGAGGGGCCCTGTCTGGAGGTCGTGGCCAACATTTTCTTCTTTCCTTGAGGGCATATCATCAGGAAAACAAATCTCCCTTTTTTGGAAATGAGCTTACTGCATTGTTTTGCAGTAATCAAAGAGATGGCGGTAGGCAGTGCTACCTCCGGTATCCTATACAAATTATTTCCCAAAGTAACAATAACAACACGAGGCCTTGATTAATACACAACATGTCACTTCTACAAGTATGTTGTCCTCATAATACATCACAAACTTCAAGGGAGCGATGTCACACAATACCGCATCCGTGAAGGGCTTGATGTTGTATGGAAGGCGACACTTCTGGCTCACGCAAAGATCCTGTCCTTAGTGAAGCCACCCGATGGTGTATGGTTGTGTATGTGCTGTGGTCGGTAAGCCCAACTGCTTCACGACCTCTGCCGAAATGAGGTTCTTTTGGCTCCCGCTGTCGATAATGAACTGTAGCGGGGAGCCCTTTACCCACATCTGGGAGTGGAAGAGACGCTCCTCCTCTGGATCGTCGGGTTCTGACTCAAAGTTGGAACATGCATATGTTTCTGAAACCTTTAGCTCGACCACTAGTGACTTCTTGGCCCAACATTCACTTGTGTTGTGAGAGGAGCTCTTATGGAACTCACACCACCTTCCTGTGTTCTTTTTTTTTGGCTTCATGACACTGTTTTTTGCTTGCATCTTTGGCGGGTTGTCTTGGGCTGCCCCGCCTTTGCTTTGTCCTTTGTTCTGTGGTTTGGGGGCACCTTTGTTAAAATTGGAAACCAAGGCAAAACTTCATGTGGGTCATCTTATTCATGGCTGATAATATTTTTATTAGATTTCTCTTATCGAGAGGTGTAGGATTGATATAAATATCATCCGATTCCGATAAGTATTCATGGAGATATGAATTTATTTTGATTATGGAATTATTATCAAGATGACCTACAACTCATGTAGGCTCAGAAGCCCAACAGTCGCATCTATTCAAACACAAATCTTGTGTATAAATATAAGAGGACTTTTCCTCATTTGCACTCACTCTTCTCATCACATCTCTCTCTCTCTACTGCGCAGAAATGGGTCTCTCTCTCACACAAGTGAAGCCGAAAGTAGTTGAACCTGAAGCTGGAACTGAAGATCCAAATATTGACGTACGTGGCCTAGAATATCTCCTCATTAAAACTATGTTTTAGGTTCATCTGAACCTCCTCTGAAAGCCGCAACTTTTGGTGGTGGAATGAAGTCAATCCGATGAACGGTTTGCAAGATATCGACTGCCCTAGTTTGAAGCTGAAAATTGTTGAAACTGAAGTTGCAACTACAGAAGTAAAGATTGACCTACGTGGCCTAAAGATATCCTCATCTAAACTGAGCTATAGATTCATTTGAACCTCCTCTGAAAGCTGCAACTTTTGGTGGTGGAATGAAGTCAATCTGACGAATGGTTTGCAAGGTATCGACTGCCCTAGTTTGAAGCCGAAAACTGCTGAAACTGAAGCTGCAACTGCAGAAGTAAAGATTGACTTGCGTGGCCTAGAAATGATCCTGATTTGAACTGTGCTGTAGGTTCATTTGAACCTCCTCTAGAAGCCGCAACTTTTGTTGGTGGAATGAAGTCAATCCGACGGTCGGTTTGTGAGATATCGTTTGCCCTAGTTTGACAATGAAGCTGCTAATGCTCATGCTACTGATCTAGGGTTTGCTACTGCTGATATGAGTCAGATTTATTGTACTATTTCTCTCTGCTGAAATATTGAAGATAAAAGAAGATTTGATCAAAGGGTTTCCCCACACATTGTGGGGTTTGTCCCTGGCTAGCCGGCACATCTTGTCTCTCTTGTCTTGGCTTGTTTTTTGTCGATCGTTTAATGTTCTATCTGCACTTTACGTTATGTACATGTGGTTGCTAATCTGTGGAATATAATAAGAAAAAGAAGTAAATTGTTATAAGCATAGAACATACCATAACTTAACATGGTATTAGAGCTGAGGTGAAGACAAAGCTCGAGCAAGAGCAAGAGCAATCACCAAAGAGAAGATTGACAAGGCTATCCTAAAAGAACTATGGGGTCCTCAACACTCTTTCCTGCCGAAGACAAGCTCCGTGAGAAAGCTAACTATCATGGATGGAAGATGTCTATCGATCTAACCTTGGAGGATCAAGGAGTGTTGGGTCACTTGAGAGGCAATATTGTTGAGCCTCCATCAAATGCACCTCCTGCTGCCAGGAACAAATGGAAGAACAAAGAAATTAAAGCAAAGAAGATCATCTGGGACTCTATCAACCAATGCTTGGTGGCCAACATCTCTTATCTAGACACCTCCAAGGAAATCTACGATAGATTGGTGAATTTATTTAAAGTTAATGATGCAAATCAAGTTTTGTTTTTTAGAAATAAGCTGAGGGAAATCAAGAAGGGTAAAGATGAGAGTATGCAAGCATACTTCTTAAGAATCACCGAGATCAAGAACGATCTCCTATCTATTGGGGAGACTTTTACTGACAGAGAAATGGCACTCACAACTCTTGGACGATTACCATCTGAATGGTACATGTTCAGGACTACTCTTCTGAACAATAATGTAAATCCTAGTTTCAAGGAATTAATGGCTAGATGCATTCAAGAAGAAACAAGTGTAGAAGAGAAAGAAATGCCCTTTCCTAAAGGTCCTCCTGCTGCTTTTTCTTCTCATGCTAAGAATAGAAATAATTCTGGGTCTAAATCGAAAAGAAAGGCTGGACCTAAGGGTGGAAGAAAAGGATGATGTTACATTTGCAATAAAGCAAGTCACTATGCAAGGGAATGCCTTGATAGAAAGGACTCTCACCATGACGATGATCAAAATCCCTCTGATCGCAATAAAAGGAATGAAAAATTCAATAGCAAAGGTAAGAGGAGAGCTGGGAATCGAGGAAGAGGACAACCATTCAAGAAGGCTAGAAATTCCAAGATGTATTAAATGCACCTGACCTCAAAAAGAACTTAGTGTCCATCTCGGCAATGGAAGACAAAGGCTACAAGGTAACCTTCAGTGATGGCAAGGTACGTATATGGAAAAATAATGTTAAAGATGCCTTTACTCTTGGGTTTAGTGTTGATTCATTATATCAGGTTGATGGAAGTTCACTAGGTTTCATGACACATCTCTTCAGTCCGAACTTTGGAATCATAGGTCTGCCCCCCTTCATTATAAAGCTATACTTAGTGTAAGACAAATGGTGACAGAGATGCCCAAATTCCAAGTAGAGAAAGAAGCTGTATGTCTGGGATGTGCCGAAGGAAAGCTCAAAAGGGGACCATTCCCCTCAATCCAAAGCAAGACCTTCGATATATTACAGTTGGTTCACTCAGGCATATTTGAGGCTGGCATTAAGAGGGAGACTACTACACCACATACTCCTAAGCAGAATGGTGTGGCGGGAAGGAAGAACCATACGATTGTGGAAGTTGTCCAGGCCATGCTACATGATCAAAGACTTCTGAAGTTTCTATGGGCTAAAACTACAAACACTGCCATATATGTACAAAATTGATGCCCTCATCAAGCATTGGGTTCCAAGACTCCTGAAGGAATGTTCACGTAAGAAACTTGATGTTTCTCATTTTTTTGGAAGCCCTGTATATTTTCATGTGCCGTAAGAGAAAAGAAATAAATTGGGTGCACCTGGAAAGAAAGGAATTTTCATGGGCTATGGTGGAAATAATAAAGGCTATAGAATCTATGTAGCCAGTCAAAGGGAAGTCGTGATTAGTCATGATGTCACCTTTGACGAAGATATGGCTCTCAGCAAGGTGGACAATCTTTTGACTTTGAGGAGCTCTCAAGAAGCCAACACTAGGGAACCGAAACAAAAGGATGATGAATCAATGCCTAATGTAGAAGTACCCATGGATCCGATTGATCCTCATCCACATGAGCCTTCCTCTTCTAAGAAGAGGACTTCATGGCTTAGGGGGATACTTGATGATGTTGAAGGACATGCGATACCCTGAGGAACCTTCCCTCAAAGTAAGAAACCTAGCAGGTATCAGGGATACCTGACCAGTATGAGCACGATCATAAAAAATGAGCCTTCATCATTCTCAGATGTCGTCAAGCATCAAGTATGGAAGGATGTTATGACCATAGAATATGAATCTATTATGGAGAATGATGTCTGGGAAGTAGTTCCCAGACCCCAGACAAGACTATTGTTACTTCAAAATGGCTTTGCAAGATAAAGCATGCAGCAAATGGAAGTATGGAAAAGTATAAGGCTCATTTTGTTGCTCGTGGTTTCTCCTAGAAGAAAGGTATAGACTATGATATTTGCACCTGCTGCCAGATATACGACCATCTGCTTGATCATAGCCCTTGTGGCTTTACAAGGATGGAACCTACATCAGATGGATAGACTGTGTTCTTGCATGGTTCGACCAAAGAAGAGGTCTATGTGGAGCAACCCGAAGGATTTGAGATTTATGATTTAAAATCTCATGTATGCAGGTTGAAGAAGGCTCTTTATGGGCTAAAGAAAGCACCCCGAGCATGGTATGAGAGGATCGATAGCTACTTGATGAAGCTGGGATTCACTAGGAGTGAAGCCGATCCTAACCTTTACTTTAAGGTTGAAGATAATAAACCTCTCATACTGGTGTTGTATGTGGATGACCTCTTTCTAACAGGTGCATTCCCTATCATTCACAAATGTAAGAGGGCGTTGGCTTCTAAATTTGAAATAAAGAACCAAGGACTTGAAGTGTGGTAGAAGCCAAGGGAAATTTTCCTATCTCAAGGAAAATATGTGGTGAAGATTCTGAAAATATTTGGTATGATGGACTGCAAGCCTGTGACTACCTCGAGGAGCTTAACTTTCAGAAGTTATATGGTAGTAATGTCGGACCAGATTTGGGAAATGCCTTTGAGTTTCATAAACTCATTCGCATTGATGTTCTTAGTGAACCTCCATCCAAACATATGTTTTGCAGTTAGCATTGTGAGCTCATATTTGGTTGAGCCTAACTGGATTGATGCCAAGAATCTTCTAAGATATCTTCGTGGCACAATTACTAATGGGTTAAGATACACTGTCGGAGATGTGAGACTACTTGGATATACTAATGCTGATTGGGCAGGCAGTGTGATGGACCGTAAGAGCACTTTCGGGTGTTGTTTCACCTTAGGATCTGCTTCGATATCCTGGATGAGCAGGAAGCAGAAGTCGGTGGCTTTAAGCACCGCTGAAGCAGATAATATTGTTGCTAGCATGGCCTCCTGTGAGGCAGTCTAGTTGTGAAAGCTCTTCAGTAAGCTGTTTGGATTTACATTGGATACCACTGTGATTCTCTATAGCTACCAGAGGTGGGATTCGATTATTGAGGAATCCTGTATTCGTCGATTGCTCCAATAGATAGACATCATCTGGGATATGGTAAGTCGATGAGCAAGGAGGCTTGATTGCATTAAGATGATGTAAAGGTCGATACACCTTGTCAAAGCCCCGAGGAAAGATCTAATTTGTGATTTTCCCAAACGACTTGGAGTCGTCAAGAAACCCTTGTACAAGGGTCCTACGTGTTGCATACATTGAGCTCTAGGAGCTCTGAGGGCTTGCGGTTCTTACTAGAGCAACATACGACCACATGGTGACTCACCCTCCCTTGGTGGTGTGCACTGGAACAAGATGATTTTCTCTCTTGTGGGACAAGATGATTCGCTCTCTTGTGGAACAAAATGATTCGCTTTCCTGTGTAGCAAGATTGATGTGTTCCCCTGTGAGGCCTGGATTGATGTGTTCTCCATGGCGATTGTAGCAGGATTGATGTGTTCTCCTGTGAGGCCTAGATTGATGTGTTCTCCATGGCGATTGTAGCGGGATTGATGTGTTCTCCATGGCGGCCTGGATTGATTTGTTCTCCATGGCAATTGTAGCAGGATTGATGTGTTCTCCCATGAGGACAAGATTGATTAGTTCTCCTGTTGAGGCATCCTACTCGTGCAGTCTAAGACTCATGGGAAGTACCTCTCATCTGATCAATGAGTAGGGAAATGAAGTTAGGGACCATAGTAGTATCGATGGATGCATTGTTGTATTCACCGTACTCCCTATACTAGGATGACCTCCATTGATCTGGTATCAATGATACTGGTCTAGGACTAGTGGTAGGAGTTGTACCATACTATGATGCTGACTTCGGGTCAGTTGAGATTGGTTTGGGACTAGTGGTACATACTCTGAGACTAACTTTGCGTCAGTGCAGTACTGGTCTGGGACCAGTGAGAGTGGTACATACTATGATGCTGACTTTGGGTTGGTTGAAACTGGTCCGGGACCAGTGGTACACTCTCTAAGACTGCAATACTGGTCTGGGACCAGTGGTAGGAGTGGTACCTACTGTGAAGCTGACTTCGGGTCGGTTGAGACTGGTCTAGGACCAGTGTTACGCACTCTGAGACTAACTTTGAGTCAGTGGAGGATGATGCTGGTCTGGGACCAGTGGAGTTGTACTCACTATGACGCTGACTTTGGGTTGGTTGAGACTGGTTTGGGACTAGTGGTACATACTCTGAGATTGACTTTGAGTCAGTATGATACATCCTCGATCATTTCTTATTCTTCATAATTTGAACAAAAGTAGAGCAAAATAGAACAATGCAAGAGCAGAGCAGAACAGAGCAGAACAATACAGATCAGTACAGGGCAGAACAAGACAAAGCAGAACAGGCAGAATAGAGCAGAGCAGGGCAAGCGTCAGGCTGTATAGGGCAGTGCATTTGATGGATGAATAGTAGTGACCATCAGACAGATTGTAGATGAAGTTCTCCCTAGTTGAGAAGGAGTGTTAAAATTGGCAACTAGGGCCAAACTTCATGTGGGCCATCTTATTCATGGCTGATAATATTTTTATAAGATTCCTCTCGTCGAGAGGTGTAGGAATATTCATGGACATATGAATTTATTTTGATTATGGAATTATTATCAAGCCGACCTACAACTCATGTAGGCTTAGAAGCCCAATAGTCGCATCTATTCAAACATCAATAGTTGTGTATAAATACAGGAGGAATTTTCCTCATTTGCACTCACTCATCTCATCACATCTCTCTCTCTCTACTGCGCAGAAAAGAGCCTCTTCTCTACTGTGCAGAAAAGGGTCTCTCTCTCACACATGTGAAGCCAGAAGTTGTTGAACCTAAAGCTGCAACTGCAGATCCAAAGTTTGACCAGTGCTGACCATCATATCTCCTCCGTATAACTGCACTGTAGATTCATCTGAACCTCCTCTGGAAGCCACAACTTTTGGTGGTGGAATCATGCCAATCCGACGGACAGTTTGCAAGATATCGACTACCCTAGTTTGAAGGAAGCTGCTTAAACTGAAGCTGAAACTGCAGAAGTGAAGTTTGACTTGCGTGGACTAGAAGATCTCCTCATTTGAACTGTGCTGTAGGTTCATCTGAACCTCCTCTAGAAGCTGCAACGTTTGGTGGTGGAATCAAGCCGATCCGACTGTCGGTTTATGAGATATCATCTGCCCTAGTTTGATGATGAAGCCGCTAATGCTGATGCTGCTGATCAAGGGTTTGCTACTGTTGATATAAATCAGATTTATTGTACTATTTCTCTCTGCTGAATTATTGAAGATAAAAGAAGATTTGATCAAAGGGTTTCCCCACACATTGTGGGGTTTGTCCATGGCTAGCCACCACATCTTGTGTCTCTTGTCTTGGCTTGTTTTTTGTCGATCATTTAATGTTCTATATGCACTTTACTTTATGTACATGTGATTGCTAATCTGTGGAATATAATAAGAAAAAGAAGTAAATTTATCTAAGCATAGAACATACCATAACTTAACAAATACCCATTAATATTTTATTTTTCCTAAGTTTAGACTTAGGAACTCCATTAAAAATATTAATTATTTTAATATCTCCTTAACCGGGAAGAATCTGCCCAAACCATTTCTGGGTCTACGAGATCTCATGTGCTTTAGCCTCTCCACCAATTTTCATGGCTAGAGCACATTCGATGCTACCCCAAATCAACAGTCTATGGAAAGTGAAGTTGAGATTGACCCTATATTTTCCGAGGATAGTATTTTTGATAATGCCCTTTCTAAAGACCTTGGAGAAGGTGATCTGTAACCCCTTCAAACATTGATATCAGTGATTACTTGTATGTTGAAGAAGGAAAATGGGAGGTTCATAGGAATCTTTTTGAAAAGATCCCTATCTATGACATCGATGATGAGGATAGCAATAGGACCCATGTCTCTCTTCACAATCTTGGGGTTGTAGTTGAATTGCATGTGGACCCTTTCCTCAACCCGTCTTGTCATAAATAATCCTTTCTCTTTCCTAAATAAGATCATCATGAGCAACTCGCTTGTTGTGTCTCCCGATGTCATTAGTCTCTCTTTCCGTCCAATCATGACCCTAGGATGGCCATAAAGCATTATATGAATGATAAGGACCATGATGGGGATGATATGCCCGAGTTTTCCATCCATCGGAGGTTTATGAGTTTGATTGTTGATATCTCTATCTTTTGGTTGGAAGAAAGGATCCCGTGGAGTAGATTGCATCCCTTTGTTCCCTCTTCCCCTGTGATAATCCATGTGTGGTGATTCTATTTTCCCAGCTCCCACCCTTGTCACCTTCCATTTAGCTATTCCTGCCCTTGCCTTTGGATCTATTGTATGAGTAACCAGAGGGGCAGTTGTTTTCATATTGACTAGATGATATGTTGGTTGCATTGGGTCTATGATTACACTTAGTATTTGTATGATGTAATATGCATATTAGAGTAGGATGCCTCGTATGCTGATTTTTGCATTAGAAATAATATCATATTCCTTTTATCATGTTAGATTAGCTACATTTAGAATAGGATTTGCATTTAGAATTAGATTTTATTTCTTGTTTATTTTTATGGCCTAACAAAAGCATGGCCGATCGTAAGACGCCACAAAAACATGTTGCCTCGTGTGCATAGTCCTGGATGTGTATATAATAAGTCTACGGTCCCAAGACATTGTGGGTGTTCTTATAACCTCCCCATTTGAGTACGTTCGTGCACTCTACTGAGAGATCATGTCCTAGTTGGAGCTAGATGTTACCCACCATTTTTGGGTGACACCTATAGGAGAAACTTTTTTTTCTTAGATTGTCTTCAGCTGGTAGCAAGCATCCCCTTGCAACCACTAGATAGCTCGATGTGCCACCATCTCCACCACCTGAACCAACCATTAAGTGCCCTCGCCCATTTTTTATGATTCTAGGTTTCAAGGTGGGCCTTCCAACCCCACAGGTATGGGTTTCGTTATGTAGATGGGTTTTTTTACCTACTTATCATGGTCACTTCTGGGCATGGATTAGTGGGGGGATTCGGCGGATAGAATGGGCTTGGTCTATACTCTTGTCCCTGTGAAAATTTCTAAAATAGAAATCCTACTACAGTGATTAATATGAATTCTTCTACTTATTACTTCAAAGATAAGTTATCTACAACATTCTTATGGCAAATATCGAAACATATTCTATTCAACCTTCACAATTAAAACATTGTAGAAACTAAATGTAAGTAAAATGCCGATACATATATAAACACATGACACAATTATTTTTGGACAATTGTCCCTAGAAAAACCCAACGCGGGAAAATTGATGCAATAGATGAGTGTTTTATTATTCTTCAGCAAAAATCAACATGTACAAAATTTCACCAAGGAGTATAGAACTGAGAAATATTTACAGATGTTTTTGAACAAGTGTCTAGCCCGAGAGAGGTTCCTTGAACCTCAGCGTCTCTCTGGCTTGCCCAGCGTCAATTTCTTTGGCCTCTGGACTAGCCTATGCAATGCCTGCGTTTCTCAGGCTAACGCTGCCTCTCCTAGCATCAATCTGCATAGCGTTGTTCCTTTTGCTGCTCTGTGTCTTCGTCCCTATCTCCCTGACTGATGTTGAACCCTCTCTGTCTCTCCTCCACCTGCAACTCTCCCTCTGAATCGATTTTCTCTTGCCGAACTTCGACCAATGAGAAAATTGATTTCTCTTGGGCAACTGAGTATCTGCCTAGTGTGTTTTCCAAATGACCCTCCAGTCCCTTCTTATATCTTCCTGTTGAGAAATCAACGGCCTAGATTAAAACATAATCAAAGGCTTAGTTCATTTTGACTTGATCCATGGATTTTTCTAGAAGTTTCACCCCTGATTAGATTAATACCCATTATATTTTAATTTTCCTAAGTTTAGACTTAAGAACCCCATTAAAAATATTAATTATTTTAATAAAATCACTTCTGGGCGGAATTTCCCAAAATTCTTTCCGAGTTCCTTGGAATAACTGTGCTAAAGCCTCCCTGCAAAATTTGAGGCTTAAAGCACATTCGATGCTACCCCAAATCAACAGTCTCCTTATCCAACTTGGTGGTTAACCTTGTATCCTAGTCCTGTAGGATCTCCTTTATTGGCTACTAGCTTTAGGAATGGCACTACATGGGAAACCTTGATTTTGGTTGCGTGGTCCTGCTTCCTGACACCACATACATCACTCCCCTCTACTCATTTTAACCCCTTTTCACATATTTCCAATCTAGGTCCACATTTGTCCATTGGATCCACAAGGAGTTAGCCTCCCCCTCCCCTTATCCACACTTTGGGTCGGGCTTGGAACGATGCGCCAGAGTTTAATGCAGCTAAAAGAAAAGTTAAAAGCATAATTTGGCCACTTACAACAGGAAATGTACCATAAAATGCAAAAGATGGTCAGGACATAAACATTTAGCACGTGTGCAAAAGGCAAGCATGAGCTCTACCCCTATCATGATGGCCACCACCTTGGTTCCTAGGGCCCCTTATGTGAGCCCTCTGCATCATTGAGGAACCTGTGATTATCCCAATCCTTGGTGGGCGATGAACTGCCCAACCTTAAGGGGGTATCCACTGTTATATCATTCACATCATGCTCTCATTCCCTAGAGCCCCGAGCAGTTATAAAAAGAAAAATTAATAAAAGGAAAAAAGGCATATGAAGAAGGGTGGAAAAACAAAGGCTGAGGTAATGTTGATTTGGGTAACATCGGATGTGCTCTAGCCATGAAAATTGATGGAGAGGCTAAAGCACATGAGGTCTCCAAGACCTAAAAATCATCTTAGAAAATTCCATCTAGATGAGGAGTTATTAAAATAATTAACATTTTTAATGGGTTCCTAAGTCTAAACATAGGAAAATAAAAATATAAATGGGTATTAATAAAGATAAGGATGAGAAGCTTCTAAGATATGAGGATCAAGTTTATTTTAATCTTAGTCATTGATTAGGGACTTAATCTCGGTCGTTGATTCATCAACATGAAATTTATAAGAGGAGGTTTGAGGGTCAGTTGGAGATGCACCAAGAGGGAGACCAATCAGTTCGGTTTCTGGAGAGTGGTTTGCTGAGAAATTCGAACTAGTGGTCTGGATTGGAGTGAGAGGCATTGAGTACATAGCAGAGAGGCAAGGATAGTGCCTGAGGACCAGCGCAGAGATCAGAGAGGCAGACGTGGAGCTCGTTAGAAAGATGCAGAGGTAGTTGGATTACACAGTCACTAGAGGGCCTGCGTGGGTGACGCAAAGAGGCCAAGTGCTAACACAGTGAGGCAGAGTGCTAACATAGTGAGGCAGAGTGCTAACACAGAGGGTTTGGGAGTTGCAAAGAGGCTAGTTGGACTGATGCTGAGCATAAGGCAAGTGCTGGAGGATTTTTGTGGTATTACTGTGTTGATTGGGGTAGCATCAGATGTGCTCTAGCCACGAAAATTGGTGGAGAGGCTAAAGCACATGAGATCTCCAAGACCCAGAAATGGTTTCGGCAGAATCTAACCAGTTTGGAAGATATTAAAATAATTAATATTTTTAATGAAGTCCCTAAGTCTGAACTTAGGGAAAATAAAATATTAATGTGAATTAATATAAAACTGAGTTAAAATGGTCCAAAAGTCATGGATCAAGCCAGATATAACCTTAGCCGATGATTAGGGACTTAATCTTGGCCGTTGATGGACCAACGAGAAAAGTATAAGAAGAGGCTTGAGGGTCAGTTGGAGAACACACTGAGGGAGGCCAGTCAGTTCAATTTCTGGAGAGGGCTTAGTTGAGAAATTTGAACTAGTGGTCTGGAGAGAAGCAAGTATGGAGAAGAGAGTCAGGATCAAGAACAGAAGACCAGCGCACAGACAAGAGAGGTAGATGCAGGGCCTTTCAGGCAGACACTGAGGCAGTAGGAGACTGCGCAGTCACTAGAGGGTCTGCGTGGGTGATGTGGAGAGGTCCAGAGCTGACACAAACAAGCAGGGGCTATCACATAGTGAGGCATAGTGCTAACACAGAGGGTTTGGGAGTTGCAAAGAGGCTAGCTGGATTGATGCTGAGCATAAGGCAAGTGCTAGAGGATTTTTGTGGTATTACTGTGTTGATTGGGGTAGCATCAGATGTGCTCTAGCCATGAAAATTAGTGGAGAGGCTAAAGAAAATGAGATCTCGAAGACCCAGAAATGGTTTCGGCAGAATCTAACCAGTTTGGAAGATATTAAAATAATTAATATTTTTAATGAAGTCCCTAAGTCTAAACTTAGGGAAAATAAAATATTAATGTGAATTAATATATAACTGAGTTAAAATGGTCCAAAAGTCATGGATCAAGCCAGATATAACCTTACTCGTTGATTAGGGACTTAATCTTGGCCGTTGATGGACCAACGAGAAAAGTATAAGAAGAGGCTTGAGGGTCAGTTGGAGAACACACTGAGGGAGGCCAGTCAATTCAATTTCTGGAGAGGGCTTAGTTGAGAAATTTGAACTAGTGGTCTGGAGAGAAGCAAGTATGGAGAAGAGAGTCAGGATCAACAACAGAAGACCAACGCACAGGCAAGAGAGGTAGATGCAGGGACTTTCAGGCAGACACTGAGGCAGTAGGAGATTGCGCAGTCACTAGAGGGTCTGCGTGGGTGATGTGGAGAGGTCCAGGGCTGACACAAACAAGCAGGGGCCAACACATAGTGAGGCAGAGTGCTAACACAGAGGGTTTGGGAGTTGCAAAGAGGCTAGCTGGACTGATGCTGAGCATAAGGCAAGTGCTGGAGGATTTTTGTGGTATTACTGTGTTGATTGGGGTAGCATCGGATGTGCTCTAGCCACGAAAATTGGTGGAGAGGCTAAAGCACGTGAGATATCGAAGACCCAGAAATGGTTTCGGCAGAATCTAACCAGTTTGGAAGATATTAAAATAATTAATATTTTTAATGAAGTCCCTAAGTCTAAACGTAGGGAAAATAAAATATTAATGTGAATTAATATAAAACTGAGTTAAAATGGTCCAAAAGTCATGGATCAAGCCAGATATAACCTTAGCCGTTGATTAGGGACTTAATCTTGGCCGTTGATGGACCAACAAGAAAAGTATAAGAAGAGGCTTGAGGGTCAGTTTGAGAACACACTGAGGGAGGCCAGTCAGTTCAATTTCTGGAGAGGGCTTAGTTGAGAAATTTGAACTAGTGGTCTGGAGAGAAGCAAGTATGGAGAAGAGAGTCAGGATCAACAACAGAAGACCAGCGCACAGGCAAGAGAGGTAGATGCAGGGCCTTTCAGGCAGACACTGAGGCAGTAGGAGACTGCGCAGTCACTAGAGGGTCTGCGTGGGTGATGTGGAGAGGTCCAGGGCTGACACAAACAAGTAGGGGCTAACACAGAGTGTCTGGGAGCTACGCTGAGGTTAGCCAGGCTGACGCTGGGATTGGGAGAAGTGCTGAAGAATTTTTCTCTCTGTTGGGTGCTTAGTTTGGCACCCGGTTGTACTGAAGAATTGCTGAATAATAAAATCCTCCCTTGCTCCATCAGTTTTCCCACATTGGGTTTTTCTGAGGTCTGTTGTCCAAAATATCTGTTGATATGTTGATTCTTATGTATGTGTTTGTTTCTATATTATGGTGTGATATCTGGAGCATAATTTATTTTAATGTTTATTGGAGGAATTTCATAAATAACTTATTGAAACTAAGTAGGAAAAGTAAATTAGATGTTGCAGTGATAGAATTTTCACATACTTCCGTGTGGTTATCTCTGTTGGGTAAGCTAGTTTGGCACCCTAGTTGTGCTCAAGAAAGTTGATTAATAAAACCCTCCTCTTCTGCATTGGTTTTCCAGCATTAGGTTTTTCCGGGGACAATTGTCCAAAAATAACTGTGTTGATGTGTTTGATTCTTGTGTTTGTATTTGTTTCTGTATAATGGTGTGATATCTGCAGTAGAATTTATTCTAATATTTACTGAAGGGATTTCGTAAATAACTTATTGGTAAAATAAGTAGGTAAAATAAATCAGTTGCTATAGTAATAGAATTTTTGTTTAGAAATTTTCACATAGTATCAAAGGAAAGAATCAGAGACAAGAAGGGAAAATCAATTATGGGTCAAGGTCGTGATGCAGAGGCATCCATTTTAGGTGACTCGTGCAGATTTTCAGAAAATTACACAAGAGATAAGATTTCTATTTCTCTATGTTGGCTTCGAGATTGGAAGAAAAAGTTGTTTGCGTAGCAAGCTCTACATCATCAGGGGTATGGTATATAGACAATGGACTCTGCTAGCGTATGATAGGAATCTGGGAATGGTTATCAGATTATTAGGAGGAAAGAATGAATTTTCAGATCACCATGGGGAATAAGGCAAAGTGTACTCCAGTAGGGAAGGGTATCATATTTTTTCAAACAGAAACAGGAGAGTGGTTCCGAGCTACCAATGTGCTACATGTGCTAGGACTGGGGAGGAACTTGCTTTCCCGTATTGCAACTTCAAAGCAAGGGCTATGATGTTTTCTTCATTAAGGAGAAAGTATATGTTAAACACCTGAGTTGGAAAAGGAAAGTACATATCAGAATCAAAAGTAACAGGTTGTATAGGTTGCAGCTAGAATCACCAATGGCACTGATAGGCAGTAATGGAGACAAGGATTTGAATGAACTATGGCACAAAAGGATGGGACATTCGCACCATAAGGCTCTGAGAAAGTTGTAATAGGAGTTCCAGATCTTAGTACAGAACGAGATGATGTATGCAGAGGATGTGCTTTGGGAAAGTATGCCAAAGTAGCGTTTCCTAGAAGTAAAAACAGGGTCAAGAGTGTACTAGGATTGATACACTCAGATATTTGTGGACTGATGTCCACAAAAGCTCTTAGTGGTGCCAAATACTTCGTCACCTTCATTGATGACCATTCCAGGAAAACTTGGATTTATTTTCTGAAAACCAAGGACAAGGTTTTCTATTGATTCAAAGAGTTCAAGGCTCTAGTGGAGAATGTGACTGGAAAGAAAATAAAAGTATTGCGCTCAGAAAATGGTGGAGAATATGTCGAAAAGGACTTCACTAACATTACTCTAGAGAGGGAATAAGAAGAGAGTGGACAACTCCTTACAATCCGAAGCAGAAAGGAAGAACGAGACTATCATGGAAGCAGCTAGGGCTATGATGTATGATCAAGATATGCCAAAATTCCTATGGGCATAAACATGCAGCACGATAGTCTATGTCCAGAATAGAACTCCTCATAGGGCATTGGGCAAGATTACTCCAGAGAAAGTCTTCACCGGGAGGACACCTAAAGTTAGTCATTTCAGGATACTTTGGAGTTTAGCATATTGTCGGATACCCGAGGAGAAGAGGATGAAGTTAGATCAAACAGTAGAGAGAGGATATCTATTGGGATATAGCAAGAATGCAAAGGCATATAGAATCTATCTTCCAGGGAGTAGGAAGGTAGTAGTTCGATGAGATGTGAAGTTCATGGAAGATAGGGCCTTCAGAAAATCTCGAGAAATGCCTTCCGAGGAGTAGTCAAAAGATGAGCCGTTGGTCAAACCACTTCAACCAGCGGAAGCTAGTACTAAGAATTCTCCTTCAAAACAGGAGGAATCACAGGAAGAGGAAGAGCTAATAGATGCACCTACTACCAGGGGAAGAATGAGCTAGGAACTCTAATAGATTTTGCAAGATGTAGAAGATTTCATCGTTGCAGATGGTCGTTGACCTGTGGTAGGTTCGAGATGGATCTACAAGATTAACTACCCTGTCGACGGTAGTGTGGAAAAATACAAAGCCAGGTTTGTAGCTAAGGGGTATGCTCAGAAGGAAGGAATAGACTACGAAGAGACCTTCGCCCTAGTAGCCAGGTATACATCTATTAGAATCGTGATATCTCTTGTAGCATAGATGGGATGGGAGATTCATCAGATGGATGTCAAAACGACATTCTTGAATGGGGTGATAGAAGAGAAAGTATACATTGAACAGCCAAAAGGCTTTGAGACACATGAGAAGAAGTCTCATGCATGCAGATTGAAGTAAGCCTTGTATGGGCTCAAACAGGCACCTAGAGCATGGTATGGTCAAATTGATGGCTACTTGCAGAAGATGGGGTTTGTCAAGAGTGATGCAAATCCCAATCTCTACTATCTGGTTGTAGAGAATGAGCCTCTAGTCCTAGTATTATATGTGGATGATCTGTTCCTGACAGGATCGCCTAGGCTCATCGAGGACTGCAAGAAGAATCTAGCCACAGAGTTTAACATGAAGGATTTGGGACAGATGCATTATTTCTCGGGGTTGGAAGTTTGGCAGTAGAAAGGTAAAATCTTCCTTTGACAAGGAAGATATGCTATAGAGATCCTGAAGAGATTTAGGATGCAGGACTGTAGGCTGATGGCTACTCCAATGATCACCAACTGGAAGAAAATTGATGCATCAGAAGACAAAGATGTTGATCCCACCTTATACAGGCATCTCTTAGGGTCCCTGATCTATCTGGTCAATACTAGACCAGACATTTGTTACGCTGTCAACACCCTCAGTCAGTTCATGGTGGAACCGAAGAGGGTTCATTGGGCAGCAGCCAAACATGTTCTCAGATATTTGCAGGGAATAGTTGAGTATGGACTCTTGTACACCAGAAGTAATGATATCAGATAGATTGGGTTTACTGATGCAAATTGGGTTGGAAGTTTTGTGGATCGGAAAAGTACCTCTAGGTACTGTCTCAACATTGGATCAAGGATGACCTCCTGGTGTAGTAGGAAACAAAAATCCGTAGCTCTTAGCTCAGCCGAAGCAGAATACATGGCCACTAGCACAACTTCGTGTAAAGCCATATGGCTTAGAAAATTTCTTGTAAACCTATTCAGAAGAAGCATGGCGACGACCAGAATCATATGTGGCTATCAGAGTTGCATCAAGTTATTTGAGAATCCAGTATTTCATGATTGGTCAAAGCACATTGATATTTGATGTCACTTTGTCAGAGACTGTGTCCAACGAGGAGCTGTATAGTTGAACTACACTCCTATAGGAGAACAGGTGGCAGACTTCCTTACCAAGGTCCTTGGAAGAACAAAGTTCAGTTATTTCAAGGAGAAGATGGGGATGATAAAGAATCCATTTCAGTAGCAGAAATGGATCAGGTGTTGCAATGCAGCAATTAGCAGTTCTATGGGCAACATGATGCAGCATTTGAGAGAGAGTTGCAGTTTAGATATAGTGTTGGGAGGAAGGACCAACAGCAGCACGGATGCAGAGGGAGCTACAACACAAATGTAGCAATGGCAGTAATAGAGCCATAGGCAGCAATACAGGAAGTAGCAGTGGAGAGGACGTTGGGCAGTAGGCCAAGCATCAACACAGGTATCGGTGTTGGATGATCAGAGTGATGTTTAGTGGTGGAGCATTACTAGAGCACATTCCTCGCTAAGAGGGAGTGTTGATTTGGGGTAGCATCGTATGTGATCTAGCCATGAAAATTAGTGGAGAGGCTACAGAACATGAGATCTCCAAGACCCAGAAATCGTTTTGGAAAATCCCATCTAGATGAGGAGTTATTCAAATAATTAATATTTTTAATGAGTTCCTAAGTCTAACTTAGGAAGATAAAAATATTAATGAGTATTAATAAAGATAAGGATGAGAAGCTTCTAAGAGATGAGGATCAAGTCTATTTTAATCTTAGTCGTTGATTAGGGACTTAATATTAGTCATTGATTCATCAACAGGACAGGTATAAGAGGAGGCTTGAGGGTCAGTTGGAGATGCACCAAGAGGGAGACTAGTCAGTTTGATTTTTGGAGCAGGGTTTGCTGAGAAATTCAGACTAGTGGTCTGGCTTGCAGTGAGAGGTAGCAAGTACATAGCAGAGACGCAGGTATAGTGCCTGAGGACCAGCGCAGGCATCAGAGAGGCAGACGTAGAGCCAGTTAGAAAGACGCAGAGGGATCTGGATTGCGCAGTGACTAGAGGGCCTGCGTGGGTGACGCAGAGAGGTCAAGTGCTGACGTAGTGAGGCAGAGTGCTGATGTAGAAGGTCTGGGAATTTCACAGAGGCTAGCTAGACTAACACTGAGCCTAAGGGAAGCGCCAAAGGATTTTTGTGGTATTACTGTCGTGTGGTTATCTCTGTTGAGTAAGCTAGTTTGGAACCCTAGTTGTACTCAAGAAAGCTGATTAATAAAACCCTCCTCTTCTGTACCAGTTTTCTTGCATTGGGTTTTTCAGGGGACAATTGTCCAAAAATAAGTGTGTTGATGTGTTTGATTCTTGTTCTGTATTTGTTTCTGTATAATGGTGTGATATCTGCAGTAGAATTTATTTTAATATTTACTGAAGGGATTTCGTAAATAACTTATTGGTAAAATAAGTAGGTAAATAAATCAGTTGCTGTAGTAATAGAATTTTTGTTTGGAAATTTTCACAAGTAACTCATGTACCACGATTGCTCCCTTCCACATATATACACCCATGTGGGGGCTTCTCTCATTATATCTACCCTTGTACCATGGCATGTGGCTTGGATCCTTCCCTATTACCCCACTCCATTCCATCATTATTTCACATGACACATGCCATTCGACAGATGTACCATGGACCTGTCATTCCCTTAAAGGTTGAAACCACCTAATAGAGTCCTTGATTAACCTCCCTCTTGAGCTTGGGGACACCTGTACATTATAAAGCCCATTATGGAAGGGCATGCCATTGTGAAGTACCCACTTGGTTCCATGATTTATAAGCTCATTTGCTCAATTGCACTAATGAATTGTTGTACTGGAAGGCATGGGGATGCATTGGATATTATATAGGATTGCAGGTGGGTCTTCATTTTGGGGTCTTCTCTCCCTATATAGGATCGAATCCCTCTAGGAGGTCTTAATGGCATTTGTAGGGTGAGTGTTGAGATTCATTGGCCTCCACTATAGCTAAGAGCAAATAGCCACCTCGTGGGATCCTCAACACCACTTATTGATTGCTCGTGTCCCACTTGTTCAATGATGATGATGCACCTGGACCACCTTGCCCAACCACGTACATGCTTACACCACACACTTGGTAGTTGATCCAAGGCCCAGATAGAGTTTTGTCTCACCTAGGGAGACAAGGGAGGTCTTGCATCATTGTTCCAGCCCCTACAGATGGAGCACAAACTTGTTTGATTCATTTGGAAACCCATGAGAATGTTCTTTGTGCCCTCAAAACCACTTGGGAGCACCATAGGTCATTTGCTTGGAAATCAAGGGGCTACCCCCTTCATCACTATTATTGGAGCTCTCCTTTTCATTATGGCACATGAGGGACTTAATTTGGCCTTCCAAAGACCCTTCTAGCTATTTTTCTATCATTTCAGCCCTCTTGAAAGGCTAATTATTCATGTTATGGAGCTATTTGGTGGGCTTGTCACCAAAAGTATTGTTATTTTGCACATTATTTTATTATAGGGGCATCATTAGGCTAGGAATAGGCCATTTGAACCCCTTAGAGGATTGTATAAATATAAGAGGCATTCTCTCTCATTCATCATCTCTTGGATTTGGGATATATATTTCTAAAGTTTCGGACTTGCAATTTGTGGAATGATTTCGATGATTAAATGCATTTTGATGTGGAATATTTTCGCTATCTCTCTTGGAGCTTCTATTTGGCAAGTTTATGGATGGATGTACTCTTTTTGTCTTGTAAGTGATCTTTCCATGCGAATTTCATAATGTTTCATGTCTAATGTATGGCAAGGTATGTCATCATTTTACTTGTGCTCTAAAAATTAATGTGAATTTATGAAACACTTGTAATCTTGGCTCATTGCATATGTTATTCATCTTGGCAACAAAACGAATTTTCCTTGGGGTAGGTTGTGCACATTTTACCTTGAAACTCCATTGAATATTGCATATCAAAGTATAAAAGCCTAAAGTTGTTGTCAAGATGCATCCACAGAAAGCGTAGTTGTGTCGTTAGGCATCCTTGAAGAGAGAAGTTCCTAAATCTTGATCATTTTCCCTCGAATCTTCCCAATAGCTAGGCACTGGTCCTAGATCCTTGATGATCACATTAACTTAATGAATTATCATTCTTTCACCTCTTATATTTGTCCTCTAAGGATAAGGAGATTTTCTAGGGCTTGGTTTGAAATTTTAGGGAGGAGGAATTTTAGGATTTCGTCCTAACAAGTTTCTTCATTTATGTCTCCTCTAGGCATTCTCCAGTTTTGAACAAATTTCGACTATGGAATTTCAAATAAATTGACACCCTAGCTATCATATCGAGAGGGAACCCTTGAAGCTGCTTTGACTTGTGAATTTCTTGAAGGTTTGCACTTTGTAGTTCATCATTCAAAACCTTTTCTCTTAACTATAGGTGATCACTAGATGATGCTTTACCACGGTATATCTCTCAACCCTTGGTCTCTTGTAGTATTTCTCTCAAGGGGTTTTTCGTGGAAAGTCACCCTAGATTCTCCCAAAGTTCACACTTTAATTGAATATTTCCATTGAATGAGCCATCCTTGCCTCAATTTGAACCCTAGTGTGAATACATCAATCACAAGTGAGGGATTTTGGAAGTTTTGATATTAGGTATTCATCATTATTGAATATTCCTAAGCTCGAGGTCATCCTTAATAGGTCTTGATTGGCGAGCCTTTAAACTTTTCTTTAAGCATTTGAACCATTAATAGAGCCTCTCCTTTGAATGGGCCTTGCAAATCACGTTATACCTTACCATTGATCCTATCATTCAAGTGATTTCCTCCATCTGGGACTCCTCCCATCGGTGAAATTTCGTAAAGAGCAAGGGACGTCGACTGAGGTGACAGTGGGTCCTTGTGCCATTATTTCCACTTGGTCTAGTAATCTCCCCTTTGGAACGCCTCCTAAGACCCTTGCTAGATTGATGGTAATAAGGGCCATTGTGACACACCCCTAGGCCTCTTATCTTTAGTGTTTCTCAAGAAATTAGTCACACTCCCATTCATACTTTTGCTCATTAACCCTTTCTCATTTTTACTCCTTTCCTTTCTAATACACTTGGGGAAGGCATCCTTTTATATCCTCTCCCTTTCTTTCCGTTTGGTTTCTCCTCTCCTAGGTTATATCACTACTAATGGGTCTCTCTAGGTCGTCCTCTCTAGTAGGGCCCAACCCGGGATGACTTCTCTTTTAATGGGACCAATCACCATGCCTCTCCTTTGCCTAATAGGGAGTTTGGTCTTGGTTTTCACATCCCATAGACTACAACTATGGGTTCACTTCCTCAACCAGTCCTCCAATGCCTCCTTCCACTCGACTCTTACTTTCCCTAGTTCAACACTTGCATCATTACCATTTTCTTGTTTCCTTCACTATTTAAGCTCCAGTGTTGTTGATTCTCGTATCTTTAATTTGCTATTTCAACTATTTTTTCCACCTCTAACTTCTTAGATTTAGTTTCTAATCTCTAATGTTGTCAACTTTTGCCTCTTTGGTTTAGTTTTTTAATCCTAGCTTCACCACCTCTCACCTCTATTTCCTCCACTAGTTCATCCATAAATTTGTTTCCTCTCCTTCTCCTCTTCTCACCTTCACTCACTTCTCAACCTTCATTGATATTTGATACTGTTAATGCTTCTAGACCTCGTGCCAACAAGATATTGGCCACCACTATCACCTTAGCAGTCTAACTCCAACTATTAGTGGTATATTGAAGCACAAGGGAGGATTCTCTATATATGGATAATCTAGAGGATATTCAACAAGGAGGGTTTAAGGTGATGGAAAGGTCTAATAACTATGATAGGGTACAAGTGGAGTCAAAAGGGTTAAGCTAGTCTTTTCTAAAGCACAAGTACTCCATTCCTAGACCACTTAAGCAAAGAGTAGGGTTGCTATAAGTTAGGGTTTTACAAATATTCTATGATAGGGCATGTGGTGTCATATAACAACCACAAGAAATAGTATTAGAATGGTTAGTCAACAAAGGATCAAGACTATTGTTCATATATGCAAGGTTGAGGGTTTTTGATTGATATTTTATGGTTGAAACACGTAGAAAACAACAATATAGTGATGATGGCAGCCCTATCAATAAGGTTTTAACATGGAAAAATTGCTAGATTTTGCTTTTTAATAAATATTTAATGCAATTCCTCTGAAGAGGGAATTAACACATCAAATAAAATTACTTTAGAGATATTTAAAAGAGACCCTGACCATAGATATCTTGAAAGTTTTAGCACCATCGCCTAGAATAGTGCCTTGATCAATGTGGACAATGGAGTTACCTAGGGAAAATTCAATGAGGAAAGTCTTGTTGAAGAGGGTGAGAGGTCTTAAGCCTCTTCTTACAAACCATAGAATCTTCCTTAATAAGGAGATTTCAGATTTAGGAGATGAATAACTGGGATTTCTCTTAAAGGATTCGAGGAAAACAATTTCACATGGCATAGAGGACCATAATTTCTAGATAAATATACTAATTTTAACCATGGCACATGAAAAAACCCTAATTTACACAATATAGCATACAAAATATAGAAGATCAGCAATAAACATACAAAATTTCCACAAGAATCTCCTCAATCAATCTCAAGAAGCCAATGTCAAGCAAAAATCCACCTCCAAAAGCAATCTTCCATTTTGTGCAAGTAGAAAAGAGGAATGTTACCCACCACCTTGTGGGTGATATCCATAGGAGAAAATTATTACTAAGATTGTCTTCAACTGATAGCCAGCATCCCCTTATAGCCACCAGATAGCTCGATGTGCCATTTCCTCCGCCACCTGAGCCATCCATATGGTCCCTCACCCATCTGTTATGATTGTATGTTTGAAGGTGGGCCTTCCAACCCTGAAGGTATGGATTTTAATTGTGTAGTTAGGTATTTTGTTTACTTATCATGGACACTTTTGGGCATAGATTAGTGGGGGGATTCGGTGGAAAGAGTGGGCTTGGTCTGTACTCATGTCTCCTTTGTCCAATTGGATGATTATCCTTGTATCCTAGTTCCGTAGGATCTCCTTTAAGCTGCTAGACTTTAGGTGTGGCACTACATGGGAAACCTCGATTTTGGTTGCGTGGTCCCATTTCCCATCTCCATATGCGTCACCACCCTCCGCTCATTATAACCCCATTCATCACTTTTCCAATCCAGGTCTGCATTTGTCCACTGGGTCGACTCCCCTAACCCTATTCCACACTTTGAGTTGGGATTTGGAAAATGCCTCGAAGGTTGGTGCAGCTAAAAAGAAAGTAAAAAGCTTAATCTCGCCACTCTCAATAGTAAATGTACCATAAAATGCAAAAGATGATTGGGACATACAAATTTAGCACATGGAAAAAAGACAAACATGAAATCTACCCCTATCATTATGGCCATCAACCTAGTTCCTAGGGCCTCTGATATTGGCCCCTTACATCATTATGAAACCCTTGATTTTCCCAACCCCAGGTGGGCGATGAAATACCTCACCTTAAGGGGGTATTCACTGCTATATCTTACATATCATGCTCTCATCCACTAGAGCCCTGAGCAGTTACAAAAGAAAAATAAATTGAAGGAAAAAGGCATATGAGGAAGGGTAGAAAAACAAAGGTCGGGGTAACTCATGTACCACAATTTCTGCCTTCTATATTCATTAACCCAAGTGTGGGCTTCCCGTATTATAGCTACCCTTGTCCATGGCATGTGGCTTGGAGCCTTCCCCTGATGCCCCCCACTCCATTCCATCATTATATCGCATGCCACCTACCATTTGATGGATGTACCATAGACATGTTACCCCCTTTAGAGGCTGAAACCACTTGATAGGGTCCTTGTTTAACCTTCTTTTTGAACTTGGAGACACTTGTACATGCTAAAGCCCACTATGGAAGGGCATACCACTATAAAGTGTCCACTTGAGTCCATGATTTGTAAATTCTTTTACTTGATTACTCTAATGATTTTTTGTATTGGAAGGTGAGGGGATACATTGGATCTTATACAAGATTGCAAGTGGGTATTCGTTTGGGGTTTGGTCTCCCTATACGGGGTCCAAGCCCTCTAGAGGGTCGTATTGGCACTTATAGGGTGAGCGTTGAGAGCCATGGGACTCCACCATAGTAGAGAGTAGATTTCCACTTCATGGATCCCTCAAAACCATTGATTGATTGCTCGTGTTCCACCTTTTTGGATGAGGATGATGCACCTCGACCACCATGCCTAGTCAACTTCACACTTGCACACACACTTGGCAGATGTTCCAAGGCCTAGATGAGGATGTGTCTCATCATGGGAGATATAGGGATGGCTTATGTCATAATTCTAGCCCTTACAAATGGTATACATGCATTATCGATCCACTTGGAGACCCATGAGGATGTCATTGTGCCCCCACACCCACTTTATTTGCTTGGATATCAAGGGGCCACCCCCTTGGTCACGATGTTTGGAGCCTATTCTTTCACCTTGGCACACTTTGGACTCCAATAGGCCTCTTCAAGGGCCCAACAACTCATTGTATTCACTATTTTTCCCTCTTGAGTGACTTATCTTTGTATTATGGAGCTATCTTGGTGGGCTTGTCACCAATTCATGTCATTATTGTACATTATTTTATTATTTGGGGATTAATTAGGAAAATCGAATTCTTTAAGTAGGATATTAATTGATGAGAGCTCATTTCAATCTCAATATCACTTGGATTTGGATCATTTGTTTCTTTTGGGAATTTCGCTAGCCCTTTTGATGGATAAATTGGAGATTTAATGCATTTCGATGTTTGGAAGAGCTTAACTTTTTGTCTTTGAGCTTTGATTTTCTTGCATCTTGATGATTGGAATAATTTCTCTATACTTGTACTCTTTCATGTTTATCTTGTAATTTTATCATGTGAAACAATCTAAGAAATATTTTCGTTCATGAAGCTGGTGTAGCTTCCCTTATGTTTATGCAAATTTGCTAATTTCTCTTTGTGAGGGATTTTTCATGTGATTGTTGTGAAGTACGGTGAATTATTGTCCTAGGGGTACATGGTTTTTCATGATTCGCCTTGATAAGTCATCATTTTCCAACATAAAGAAGTATAAATTTCCTTTGTAACCTAGTTGCTGCTAAGGCCATACGAAGTTGCTGGGGAACTCCTTGGTTGGAATTAAGCCTATCTAAGCATTGATTTCATTAGACACCATTCTCCCAATTGGGTAGGCACTGGTCTAGACCTAAGGTGATCACAAAAGAATATTCTTCTCAACTCTCTTCCTCTTTTCTAAGCTAGGACCTAGTAGGCCTCCTAGGGCATCATTTAAAAATAATTTCTAGCCACTGAAAATCCTTGAAAATTGGTCAACTACTGTGTTGGGGTCTTCTTGAGAGATCCTCCAAATTTGCGGTCAATTCCATAGTGGGATCTCAAGGTATTTCAAGCCCTAACTTGAATACCATTCTCCTCACTAGGTCCCCTTTGGTTAGTGGCTTCATTAGGATCATTTCACTCAAATTCCAAGAGAAATACAATTCCTTTGATCCTATTCTCCTCCCCAACTTGGTCAATAACATTTATTTGTTGTTTAAATCTAAATCCTTGACCTTGTTTGGGCCCACTTGGGATTCTTTGTGGTCCCAGTACCTTATAACTTCAATTTCACAAAGATCACTTAGGAACCCTATTAGTCTAGGATTCCTTGGTCTTAGACACCTCTTTTCAAGTAATACTTCTCAAACCCTAGGTCTAGGTCTCCTCTTATCCCTTCTGAGAGAGCCATCCATATTGCTTCTATAGCAAGTCCATTGTCTGAGCCAGGCTTTTGAATAGGCTTTAGGAATCACTCTACATCATATCATTGACCCATATATCCTAGTGATTCCTCATACCAGGACTCCTCCAATCGGTGAAAGTCCGTAAAGAGCAGGGAGCTTTAGTTGAGGTGACATGGGCTATCGCTCCATTGTTTCCACTTGACCTAGTAGTTGCTCTATAGGATCCCCTCCTAGGACCCTTGCTAGTTTGAGCGGTAACAAGGCAAAAGCTAATACACACTTCCAAATGAGAGAGAAGTGTGATGATGAATGATGATGAAAGGTGAATAAGGTCCCTCTCTAACCAAGCCTTATTATATTGAAATTAAAAGCAAAAACACTAAAAAAAATTACCTGAGCATTCGACTAGGTCAAAGTTCATAAGCTGAGCTTGAAACAACTCAAGAACATAACAATAAGCCAAAAATAACACACACTTGTGGCAGAAAAAGAGTCTCCACCATGACATCATCCTCCAAAATATGCAATAAGGCATCATAGAACTAAGACAAGGGTCCAAGAGTTCTCCTTACTCCAAAAAGGTCATCAATTGCATGCATACATCTCCAAATTGTGTCTCCACCACCATGATGTCGTGTAATAGAATCACTACATCACTCTTTGCAACCATGTGGGAGTGACATGGCACCTCTAAAAGAAAGCATTGACATCCAAGATGGATTTGCTATCCCTCCCAAGTCATCTTAGTGATAACCATCCTCATCTATGTTAGTTTTTGTAGCATCAGATCTGTTCTAACCATGAAATTTGGTGGAGAGGCTAAAACACATGAGATATCCAAAACCCAGAAATAGTTTATCCAAATTCCACCTAGAAATGACTTAGTTAGATTATTAATCAATTTTTTAATATTTCCTAAGTCTAAACATAGGGAATATAGTTAATTAATCAATATTAATTAAGTCAAGGCGAGAATCATCTAAAAAATCACAGGGATCGATCCAAAGATAATCCTATCCATCGATTATGTTTTAATATTGGCCATTGTTGCTCCAACAGAGGATTATAAGAGGAGGTCAATGTGGTGATGGAGAATACACTTTAGCAGTTCGATTTCTTGGCAAATGGATTTCCAGAGTAGCAATAGTCAGTTTCCGGAGAGAACTAGAGATCGAAGTAGTGTGAGAGGGGCAAAGACAGTGAGGTTGGAGGAAGTATTCCAGATCCAATGAATGCATTTGCAGAGAGGCAGAAGAACCACAGAGAAGTTGATGCAAGGGCATTGCAATAGCTTCTAGAGGAAAATTCGATTTACTGAGAGGGAGAGATGTCTTCAGTTCCAGAGGCTAGGAAGGAGTCCTAGAGTGCCAGAGGAGCATATTTCCAACCAGCAGAAGGCAAAATGACTTCATCAAAGACCAGTCAGAGGCTTGACGTCTAGGAGACTGTGCAGAGGCTGACGCATAGGGTTAGAGGGCTGAGTTTCTAAAGGCAAGATGTGCCAAGAGTTTGCCTATGGGGTGAGGAAAATTCCTCACTAGGTTTTTTCCTATGGGGTGAGGAAAATTCTCACTACTGCATAATAATAAAACCGTCAACTGCTACATCGGTTTTCCTGAGTTGGGTTTTTCTGGGGACTTTTGTCCAAAAATAATTCTGTTAATTTTATGTGTGTGTGGTAGCATTTCTTAACTTTCGGCGTCTTAGTTTCTTCTGCAGTATTTTATTTGTGAAGGTTGCGGTGTGATTTATTTAGTATTTTCCGTAGCAAACAACAAATAAATTGTTAATTAAAATTAGCAATTAGGAGAATAATTTCCAGTTACAACAATAGGATTTTTGTTTGGAATTTTCACATGGTATTAGAGCGTGAGAGATCAATCGGGAAACTTAGAAGCAAAGGAAATAATTTCTCTGCTCAAATAGAGAAGCAGGCCAAAATTTTTGAGGTAGCGCAATGCTCAGACAAGCATGCCGAATTGAAGGGCTAGCAGTTCAATTTTTAGTTGCAAGGGTGCAAAAAATTTGATTTTCCTAGGAGAGTGATTCCAACAATCAGAGGGAAAAGATACAACTTAGATTTTCGCTAAGCAACTTTCTGGTTGGACGCAGAGGGTTTTGTTGCAAGTTTTAGAAGTAGAATCCACGTTGAGTGGAAGAGAAAATCATACATAGTAGAGGGAAAATCTTTCTCAGGGAACTTCGAGTCTCAAAAGTTCAATTTTTCTAGGCAACTTGGCAATAGCTGAGTGGATATTTCCTCACTCTAACAGGGAGTGCGTATAGAAAATCCAGGAGCCAAGTAAAGAGAAAGAGGGAGATTTTCGAGGTTTATTTTCTCTAGTTTTGAGTTTCCAAATTTTGTAACTCTATAGGGATGGTCGTACAAGATTGCCAGAGGAGGTCGTGCGAGTTAGCCAGAATGCAGATTTGGGCAGCAGACCGACTTCTAGTTGTCAAAGGAAGATGCTAGAGGAAGTGTGAGTTGTCTAGTACGAGTTGCAAAGAAAGGAATGGTCCTAGCCAAGGACTAGGCTCGATAAGAGATAGTAGGGCACCAGATCCAGGTGTAGGAGTATGAGACTCCAGTGTCCCAGATGGGCAGGGTCCAGTGCAGTTGCAACAAGGAGACCAGTATATCAATTCCAGATTGTTGCAGTAGGACCATCACCTTTGCTATAGGATCCTACAGTATCATAGTAGCAAATTCAGTGTCAGCGAGTGTTGTCAATCATTTAGATGTTAGTTGCAGATCTAGTTGCAATCTGTACGCAAGAGATAGTTGCAGAGCTAGATGCAGTGACACAAGCAGTGGGAATTTCCTAGTTGTAGTATGTAGATGCAGTTCTAGTTAGGAGATTCCCATCGTAGAACTACGCAGTCCAATTTCCAGTGTAGGAGGACAATGGAAGTTGCTAAGAGGGAGCAGAGAGATTTCCCATAGGGAAATCGAGACTGAAAGGGAGTGTATATTTAGAGGGAGCAACCCTATGGAAGCTAACACTTCAGGATCCGGGGAGATCAGACTCATTATTGCAATATTTGCAGCAGTAGTGCGGAAGCATTAGCCCAAAGAGCTACAGATTTGGGCATGGTCCTTGAGGAGTCCACCTCATGGATCATTACCTAGCTATGGGGGCCCATAGTATTTAGTAGTAGGATGGATCCGTGGCAGTTAGAGACTTAGTGACAATTGTAGGGACTAGTAGCAGTTAGATGCTAGGGAGCGCAGTGCAATTGGCACAGTGCAAAGTCAACAACAACGCAGATTCTTAAGTGACAATGTAGATGGTAGCAAAAGTTAGAGAGTTGGGAGACAAATGCATCATACTAATCACAGTTGATTCAGTATTTTGGATTGCAGTTGCAGTAGCAACAGATGAGAGGGAGTTGCAGTGCAGATGCAGTGTTGGTAGCAGTACAGCAGGGTCAGCAACAACACAAATTCAATGTATATCAAAGTTGCACAGTGGTTGGTGGGCAGCAGCAGCCAGACATTAGCAGCGTGATTGGAGATGATGTAGAGACAGGGTGTTGTGGCAGGATGTGCAGCACTAGAACACATTCCTCACTAAGAGGGAGTGTTAATTTTTGTAGCATAGGATGCGTTCTAGTCACAAAATTTGGTGGAGAGGCTAAAATACATGAGATATCCAAAACCCAGAAATCGTTTCTGGAAATTCCGCCTAGAAATGACTTAATTAAATTATTGACTAGTTTTTAAATATTTCCTAAGTCTAAACTTAGGGAATATGGTTAATTAACCAGTATTAATTAAGTCAAGGTGAGAATCATCTAGAAAATCACACGGATCAATCCAAAGATGATACTAGCCATATATTATGTTTTAATCTTGGTCGTTGGTTCTCCAACAGAGGATTATAAGGGGAAGTCAATGTGGTGATGGAGAATACACTTGAGTAGTTCGATTTCTAAAGTAGTAGCAGTCAGTTGTTGAAGAGAGATAGAGATTGAAGTAGTGTGAGAGGGGAAGAGACAGTGAGGTTGGAGGAAGTATTCCATATCCTATGAGTGCATTTGCAGAGAGGCAGAAAAGCAACAGAGAAGTTGACACAGGGGCAACGCAACAACTTCTATAGGCGAGTTCAATTTACTAGGAGGGAGAGACGTCTTTAGTTCCAGAAGCCGAGAAGGGGCCCTAGAGTACCGGAGGAGATTCTTTATAGCCAACAGAAGGTATAACAGCTTCATCAGAGACCAGTCAGAGCTAAGTTGCACGAAATGGGGAAACGGAAATGAGTTTCCGAAACGGGAAGCGATACGAAACGCGACCTCCCCAAATTTGAGGAAACGGGGAAACGCGAATATATATATATATATATATACGCACACATGTATATATATTAAAAATATTTAAAAATTATTATATATATGTGCAATCATAAAGCATTAATGATACATTATTAAATTAGATAGGCTTTGCTTCTTAAAATAGAGTATGTTCACAAAAAAGAGTGTGTATATATCACATAACTATTTTGTACAAGAACGACATCTCCATGTTTCTATGGAACATTGAATTGAAGTTAACTTTGTAGCCATTTGGATAGTAAAGTTGATCTTGGGTTGACCATTGTTTGGAAATTTTGTCTTCTTGTACATATTCTGATCCATCTGCTTTGCAATACGAGTATTTAGTAAACTCAGAGTTAGAGATCCTTCGTGCAACTGTTTTGTGATTTGTTCCATGAATGGGCAAGGGAAGTTTTTTGGTAGCTCTTATAAGGCTACCTTTGGCTAGAAGAGGGATTCCCGCACCATAACATGTCCATCATCATTGCTCCTTAGGATTAAACCAAGTAATTCTTATACCTGGCTTTCTTATAGAGTGACTGTAAACAAGCATGTTTTGTTCATTAATGGAAAGAACTCTAAGTATCATTCAATCCTATGGTCCATACTAGGTTTTGGTCTGAGGAATAGAATTAGAATTCGTATTGACATGATGATAGATTCCTATACATTGTGCAATTATATCTAATTACATCCTTACCTATGAAACATACCCAACTGATGCATGGAAAAGGAAAAACATTGGTTGTACATGCACCCTGTTGGGAAATCTTGGCCTAGAACCCTATACTAAGCATTTGTATATTCATGTTTACAGCTGATAACAATTCTGGAAAATGTCACTGTCATTGGTTTGCAGACAGTTTAAGGTGCACAGCATGAACAGATATTGCAGAGAGTTTAAGGTGCACAGCAGGAATAGATATTAAATATGAATAAAATTACAAAAGGTCACTGCTTTGAACTTTTAGGACAGTTTTTAGTTACACATATTGTACACTAGATCAGTGTGATGGCTCAATAAAATTTGGTTCAACTTGTCTTTGGAGTCTTAAAATGAGGCAAGTGGTTAATTACAGAAATTTGTTTGCTCCTGTATCTTTTCCAGCCAGAATAATGCTGAATTCATGTATGGATAGCCATTAGTGGGCTTCAAGCATGTCTTGGACTCACTGTAGTTTTGTGCACAAAAAAAAAAAACACGTGAATTTTTGGAAATGTGGGCTGTACGGCCATGAAACGCGTTTTCGGCCGTACCACCCACGTTTCCATTTCGGGAAACGTGGTGGTACGGAAACGCGTTTCCGGCCGTACCAAACGCGGAAACACGTTTCGTCCCAGTTTCCAGCCGGAAACGGGCCTCCCCCCCACGTTTCCTGCAACATAGTTTTTGAGATATTGAAATTCCTATTGAATGCATTGTTTCTGATCTTTTAACTCTTCGATTTGTGTAGTCAACTTCTGGTTATGATTTTTCAAGTTATAATTATCTTTCTTAGTTAAGTCATTAAAATATTAGTCTATATCATTTGCAAGTTGTAATTTTTAATTGTTCTCTTGATATTTTTTCCCCGAGGAAATATCTAGGCAGATCCACTTGAAGGTCACACCCCTCGGCTTATTAACATAGCCTAACCGCCAAGGCATCGAGGAGAATTGATCTCGTGACCTCCCATTGGTGAGGTGCTTTAGCAATGGGAATTCGACCAATTGAGCTTACCCTTGGGGCTTCTCTCTTGATATTGTGCTAGTTCGTCCAGTTTTTTTTTTTTTTTTGTGATGCAAATTTGTTTCTTTGCATATCACTTTGAAATGAATATGCTACTTTTTATGTGAGACTTGAGCTTCTTAAAAGAATATAAACCTCTTTTCAGTATCTTGTCGTAATGCTTCCCAACAAAACACACTAACACAATAATATATCTTTTTCTTGGTATTACATGGTAGTGGAATAATTCCTTTTCTTTTTTAAACCCTTCAAAATAGAAGTTTACACCTTGTGATAATTCTGATATAATTACCTTTTCTTCTTATGTATGTGGGGATTAACTTTACTTGTGCTACTATGGAAACTTTTTTGACTCGACACTTTTTCATGTGCTCTTCGAAAATACTTGGAAACATTCCTTTTTAATTAGCTTTTTGTAGCATGCACGTGGCAATTAAATTTACTTATGCCAACCATGAAATCTTTGTTTAACCTGGCACTTCTTTACATGCACCTTAAAAACTCTTGGATCTTTTATCTGTTTTAAAATTTCTGTCAAAGTGTTTTGGGCAATGATCTTGGAAATTATTTTCTATGTGCAAAATAAATTTGACCACAGGTTGGAGGTTGAAGTCGATTTCTTGAAGAGTGGGTCATGAGTCTAAAACTTTCTACTAAGAAAAAACACTGGACCACGGGCTAGGACAAACTTGCTCTGATACCAATTGATGCAAAGCTGATGGTTACTTCATTTGAGTATTTATTACTTAAGATTTGCTTTTGTACTCCCACATTATATCAAACTAGATGTATCTTCTAGTCCTATTGACTTACTTTTGCAGTCATTTGTTGGATTTTAATGCAATTATCTCATGTCATCTTTACCGATACAAAACTGTGTTGAAATTTGGTACTGGAGGACAGGTGGTTCCCTAAGGCTTTGATCTTTGGCCTAGGGAAAAGTGTCCAAAAGAATTTAATTTTTCTCCTAAAGTGACTATAATTTTTATAAAGTCAAATCTAATTTAAAAGTGACTTTAAGTGATAAAGTTACTAAAGTCTAATTTTAAAGTGACCTTAATAAAGTCAATGTAAAATTAGAAAGGAAAAGTGACTTTGGAAATAAATGACTAAGTGGGTCTTTATTAAAGTGGGGTGAATTAAAAAATAGAAAGTGAGATTTAAATGTGCATTTAATCTCAGCCATTAATCTAAATCTATCTCAGCCATTGGATTTAGGGATCACCCAAAAGTCATTGGATCACCCAAAAGTCACTTGGAGTTATATTAAAGGAGGAAAAGGAGGAAAAGATCATTCATTCTTTCATGAGCAGATTTGGAGAAGGAGAGCAAGAGAGCAAGGGAGATTTCTGGACAAGAAGGAGAAAGAGGCAGCAGTTTGGCACACATACCAGGCAGCTCTTCAGCAAAATCAGAACAGCAGAAAGACAAGCAGAACAGCAGCAAGAACAAACAGAAAAAGCTGATTTTTTGCTGAAAACTGAGAAGTTTTCAGGTGGTCCGTTGGGCTGAAAACGGATAAGTTTGCTTGCTGAAATAAAAATTATTTTGCTGTAATTTTTGCTGAAATTTTCTTGCTGTAAAAGACATTTTTCAGAAATAAAGAAGAGCTCTCAAACTGGTTTTCCCCAAGAGTTGTAGGGGGTTTTTCCAGGGTCACGTTGACCAAAAATATCAGTGTTTTAATGTGTTTTAATGGCTGCTTATTACTGCTGATTTTTATTTCTGCAATTTCCAGCATTCTGTAAATTTTCCAGAATTTGTGTTTTCAGCAAAATTTATTTTTCCAGCTTGTTGAATGTATGGTTATGGGAAAGGGCATTTAACTACATGGGAGAAATAAGGAGAAACTGAAAACCGGGGTGGGAAAACAGAAATTTTAACAATTTATAGCAAAGGGTGGGGTAATCCTTGACATTCCCCTTTATGACAGTTCAACTATCCTCATGACTCTTCACTTACTCTAAGATTGTTACATCCAACCATTGATACTTGACTTACACTTGACATGACTCAACATTACAATGCACATGTATTCATGTGAGACAACATGGCTTGAGAAAGCCTTGCAAGGCATCACTAACACTCGGTCATTGTGGTGAGACCAAATATTTAACATGCTTGTGATGGTGAAGTTGGTGAGTTGATTCCAATCTTGTTCATCCTTGATGGTGTGTATGCACCTCATGGTGACATCTTGTTGAAGTGAACTCTTGCCTCCATTACAACCAGTGCATTGGTTCAACCCCTTCATCCAATTTGTCTTCTAGCATGCACACGGTCTTCTTAGGTGCGGATGAACTGACAACACAACGATGCATAGTGTCTGTTTTGATATTCAAGTGTGGTCATGCACATAAACTTACTGAAGTACATGTTCATCTCCAGTTGGACTTGATTCTTGTCTTTGCCTTAGTGAGTGTGTTGAATGGGTTGGATTGCATGTGTGTGCATAATGGCATGCATGATGTTGAACCCTTTATATGTGATCACGAACACTTCTCACGATGTTTTCTCCATGTTAGTTGTTGGGATGTATCTTTAGCTTGTACGGGCGTAGTTTCATTTGTGAGTGCATGATGCACCCATTGTTGTTCCTAATCCTGTTGCAACTCTTTCGTCTATTTGTGCAACTTCATGTTCTTCCTTGAGTTGTTGCTTCAGCACATGAAACTCCTTATTCGTTCCATTCTCTGTCTTCCCACGATCTTCATGTCGTGTCGTCACCTCATAGCCAAAGTCTCCAAATTTGCTTTCATCATCAATGGATCTACTTGAGCTTGCAACCTTGTTCCCCCTCCATGTTGTCAACAACCCTCCTCTTGTATTCGTTGCATTTGGTATGATGTCTTCAGCTGTTGTTCATGATGTTGCTCACTGTGATGTTGTTGTTGTCATATCTTGATGTCCTTGTCTACGAAAAACTTGATGTCTTCGAGGGTAGGCAATTCCAACGACACTTGATCAACTGCATCCCCAAGTGTGCTCTAAAAGGTGCCTCTGTCTCTACTCTCCTGGAAGCCATTGTACCTGTATTGTTGAGAGGCAGATGAACACCTACGATACCTGGAGACATGGAAACACTCATGGCAGGCAATCTTTCAGTCGAAAACCAAAATGAACATGAGAACTGACTTGCAACATACCTGGGAGAATGACCATGAAGGTTGCGTATTTTCAGCCCGGAGGTCAGGAGATTGACTGCCAAGACTGCACAAGGCATAGTCTGGGCTACTGGGAGACTGACTAACTGCTGGAAATACGCAATGCACAGTCCAGTTTGGTTGTTGATTGTTGGGATTGTGCAATGCGCAATTCCAACTAGGAAGGACTGTTGACCCAGGGACAGATTTGTGCAATTTCTTGGGCCAAGCAGCCACTATCCTCTAGAAATGCACAAAACATTCCTTGAGGCCAGTGCTGGGAAGGAATGCACAAATATGGAGAGGAAGGTGATCCTTCCTTCCCCAATTTGTGCAATGCAACCTCGGTGAAGGCAGAGTTCGGGCCAAGGCTGGCCTGACTCACCGACAGGAAACTGAAAGCAACTAAGACAGTAAATGCATGGTGACACTAAGTGATATCAGAAGTGATTGATAGTGCATGCAAAACATGAATGAAAGATTCAAAAAATAGATCAAAATGCATGTGGGTGAGGCAGTTCATCGATTGGGTGAACGTCCATACAAAATAGTTTCATGCATGCGACAACAATAAGATAGCAACAAAAACTAAAACAGAGCTAGGACAAGCTAGTATATATGTAAACCATAGCAAGCATTCAAATAAATCAAGAAAACAGTACTCCCACAAGTGGAAACAAAAAAAGCAACAGAAATGCAGCATAAAGCATGGGAAGCAGGCCTACCCGAAGAAAACTGAGTTGAATGTGACGACTACTCCTAGATGTGATGTGGGATGTCAGAGCTGCAAGGTTGATGTGAGGAATGAGATCTATAGCTTCTAGTTGATGAGTTTTGATAACATCGAGGATGTGACGCGCATGCAACGAATCTAGGGAAAGCGACACTTGGTGGGAGGTTTTCGAATTCCTCCTTGCATGTAACATCCAACTGCTAAACATAGATCCCAGAAACAATGGATGCCTTTGAATGTTGCCTTGGGAGAAGCAGCCCATGCATGCAAGTCTATGTTGCTGAGTCCCAAAGGGAACCTGTCAACTCAGTTGCACATGCAAGAAACTGCTTAGCTGCTGGAGAAAAATGTGCATTTCTGGTTTGGAGCTAGGCTAACTTCCCAAGAGTTTTTCACAATTTCTGGGCACAGTAGATGATTGTTGCCTAGATTTGCGCAAATCCTGGGCTGAACAGCCTACTGCTGGGAAAATTTGTGCAAATCCTACTGGGAGGGTTGGCTGGTAGGATTGCGCAATCCTAGAGCCCAGCAAGTTGTCAGAGAGGATTGCGTAATTCATGGAAGGAAGGTTGGTTGTCCTCCAGAAATGTGAATTTTTCAAGGAGAAGTTTCTCAGCCGGCAGCTAGACCAAGTCTAGGTGAGTAGCCTATGAGGGGAATGGATCAATTGTGATCAATAAGCTTCCTTTGTGTGAGGAAAACATTGAAGCTTGAGTACTTGAAGCAAGACAAATTGTTGTGTAAGGTTGGTAGGGAGGCTCCAAAACAAGCTAAGGCAAAATTTTGGAAGGTGGTTGTAGCCACTACAACACTTGGAGACACACTAGTAGAACTCCAGCTCTCTGCATAGACCTTGTTTGTGAAAAGCAAGTCTAACACCTCCAGAAGTAGTGTTCATTTCTCAGCTCATCTTAGCTTCACCCTAGATTGATGTAAAGTGTAGCATCAACCAGACTCTTGGTCGATTGACACACATTCCAAGCCAAGGAAACACAGTTGTTTCAATTGGGGTTGAGGGGTATATAGGTGCACAAGCAGTATAGTCGTCAGAGTTTTAATTTCATATATGGTGTTGCTCCATTGCCAATAGGCCTAGACAATACCCCAATGGAGTCACATAGGAACACAAGCATGGCTCTGTTGCCAGTGAGCCTAGTCAATACCCCAGCGGAGTTATTTGCATCACCTCCCTGTGTAAGGAGCCTTTCTCTTCTTTCACCTTTTTCATTTTGATTCTTTTTTACTTTTCATTTTTTTCATTCATTTTCACTATGCATAGCACTTATTCATTTCAGAGGTGGAAAATGGATCCTAACTTATTGATATCAGAGGAGGTTGTTCCAGCAGAGAAGTAGTTTATTGTGTCTATGACGTGTCTATTAAGGTTTTCCCCCTCACCTTAGTCTACTTGACTAAGCTGACAAGGGTTAACCCAAAAACAACCGACCAGAGAAGGTGACACTAGTTAGTGCGCAAGCATTGTGTTTTCACCAAGGTTCACTTTGAATAGTACGTATTTTTCTTCGACATATCATGGACTAAAAGTAACAAGCTCATCACATAGATACAAGATGACAGATAACCAAGCAGTAATAGTTGTACAAGCCCTCTTGTACTTTACCCAGCTTGCTTCAAGAGTCATACATGGTTTCATGCAAGACTAACCTGTGAACAAAACAAAAGAACTAACAAACATCAAAGAAAATCAAAAGCAAAAGTGAAGGTGAACGCAAAGAAACTGAGCAAACAAGCAAGAAAACAAACAAACAAAACAGCGCATGTAAGAAAACAAGCATGCAAGCAAACACTACCCCTAATCCTACACTAACAGTACATGGGCCTGATCACGTGAAGTGATACTTCCAATGTAGCCATTGATGCATTGGTAGACCCATGTTGACAAAGGCTTGGTATGCCAGCAACCCAATTGTGCAAACCAGCGAGCAAGAAAGATATAACAATGAAGACAACGACACTTTGTGATTCAAAGTGCCCACGAGACATAAATGAGTGCATGTGCATGATGAGAAGTCCGCGGACTTATCATGGTGATGTGTGACACTACGTGCAACTTTGAAGCATAAGAACACTCTTGACTATGACATGCAAGCAAACAAAAGAAATAATGATAACTTGTGTCGTGCACGAGTGATTGCAATGTAAGACTCCTCCAATGCATGAGTAATGGGATCATCTAGTTCGAGTGGAGGAAGTAAAATCTAAGTGTTAGATTGATATTAAGTGCATATATGTGAGTGATGAGGAGCCTTGAACGTTTGAAAAATTTCCTGATCGGAAGTGAAACCAACTTCAGGATAGCGAGGGCGTGACATAACCATTAGCTCGGGCTAAAGTGCCTCAATGATCTGTGGGGTTTCGACTTAGTTAATAGATGGATCTTCGTAGACCGGCGGCTTAGACGGATCAACAACGAGTGAATTAACATCATGATCGGATGATGAGGTGAAGAGATCATGACAACCAAGATCATAAAATTGAGGATGTTGGTTGGCATCTTCATGGTTTGATGAATCACACTGAGGGATAGATGAGGAGGAAGGATGTTCACCCTCTTCGTTTACAGAAAAAGCAAATGAAAGATCAAGTGGATTTCCAATGAATGGTTGGTCCTCTCCATTGTTGGATGATGGGCTATCATATGGTGTGTCCTACGAAAGTTCAACAATGGGTACATCCATGGATGAAGACACACATGCAAAATCATGAATGGCAGGTTCACCAACGATGTTAAGAAAGAACAGAGGGGACTCGGATGGAAGGGATTCAAACTTCGTTGAGTGTTGATGCTCAAGCTCTCACTCATACTCTTCATGAATGACAACGCATATTGGTTGTGCGACACCAACTCCGTCAGTAGGTTCTTCCTTGTTCACAAGAAGTGAAGAGTCCAGAATGGATGAACACAAGACAGCATCATCTAGAGGAACACCCGGGTGTGAAGACGGAGATTGTAGAAAAGAATGCATATGAGGACTCGAAGGACTTACAACCAAATCTATGTGAAAATTGAGTGAAGTGATGTTGGGAGGGTGTGAAGGATGAACAGGTGTGTGAGCATGATCCTCAACATCACTGGGAAGTTTTGAAGTTGTTGAATAAGAGGAATGCAAATAGTCAGTCAAGACAGTGCTCGCTTCCACATGAGATTGTGCAGCGCCTTTAATGAAGAATGTTGAGAAAGGCTTGATCTCAAACTTTCTCTTAGGATGGGCATATTTCTTAAGGCAGTACTCGAAATGGTTCCAAAGATAAGCAAATTTCATCTAGCTCCTCAGAGCTTGAAAATGCAAGTCACGGAAGCGCTGCCAAAAATCAATAACAGATTCATGTGAAGCCCTCCGTTTTTGTAACAGTTTCCGGTCAAGATATTCTGGATCAAAATGATAGAATGTGTCTTCAATAAGATCACAGAAGTGCTCAAATGAGTGCACTATGTCAGCCGGTAGACTGAGCACCCAACAAAGTGGGGATTCACAAAGTGTGTATGCAAGCAACAAACTAGCTTGTTCGTCAGAAACTCATATTCCTCATGAATCATGGAAAGAAAGTTATGTAAGTGCTCAAGCTAGGCCATTTCGCCTTCACTATCATACGTGTGAGTGGACAAGAGATCGAAAAGCTTCCCTGAGATGGAGACATATTCATGATCCAAAAAACACCTTGGGGGAAGAAGAGTACAAGACTCCATGAAATATATGTAAAGGTTCAAAATTGGATGAGAGGACAAATATTTTCATCAGACCCTCCTTCTAGTGCCAGAAATGTTGATGGTGTTGGACCCACCAACAAGTCAAGGGGATCTCCCCAGTAATAAGTCTCAATTAGACCTCAAACCATTTGGTGTAGGAGTCCTAACAGTGGGTCGTAATGTAATGCCTTGACTGCGATGTCGCATAGAGTCAAGTAAGATAACTCTGTCAGTAGCAAGGGTGTGATTGATGCAGTGAGTCATGGAATGTGTATGAGAGGTTCTAACACTTTGAAGGGACAAGGAGGTGAAGGTGAGTTCCAGGTTTAAAGGGATCAGTCCCAACTTGGCTAGGAACACACAACACAAAAGGACATGCACAGCTTTCGATGGAGCAGTCCACTCGGATGTGGCAGTCACATCATACAAGGTAATATAACACGTACAACACTCATGAATCAGTCTGAGACAAGTGTGACGGTTGTTACAGCAAGGTTCATGTGAAGGGTTTGTATGATGTTCGGTAGAGCAGTCGAAAAAAACGGTGATAGCATTAAAAACATATCAACACATTAACAACAAGATTCATAAAATTTCATGTGAATCGGTTCATACACAAGTACGTAAATTAAACAATATATATCATTCAGGCAACCAGAGTAGTCCAACTACAATAACAACATATGCATGAAAATGTGTTGGCTCTTATTATATAAAGAAGTGTAAGTCACAATCATACAATACATCCATGTAAACCTACTAGCCCCAATAATGGATTGTTATAGCCACATCTGCCTACTCCTCCAAAGAGATGTACTAGCTCCATGTAGTAGAGAAGCCAAGGCGCATTACAATATTGTCCAAGTCTTCTTCAAGATAGTCTTAGTAGAAGCTTGGCTAACCAAAAGCCTATACAATGAGTTGTGAGGGATTGTATATAGCAAAGGATGGGGTAACCCTTGAAATTCCCCTTTGTGACAGTTCACCTACCCTCATGACTCTTCACCTACTCTATGACTGTTACATCCAACTGTTGACACTTGACTTGCACTTGACATGACTCAACATTACAATGCACATCTACACATGTGAGATAACATGGCTTGAGCAAGCCTTGCAAGACATCACTGATACTCGATCGCTGTGGTGAGACCAACTCTTTGACATGCTTATGATGGTGAAGCTGATGAGCTGATGCCAAGATTGGTCGTCTATGATGGTGTGTATGCACCTCATGGTGACATCTTGCTGAAGAAAACTCTTGCCTTTATTGCAACCGGTGCATTGGTTTGGCCCCTTCATCCAACTTGCCTGCTAACATGTGCATGGTCTTCTTGGGTGTGGCTGAGCCGACAACACACTTATGCATAGTGTTCATGCTTATCTTCATGTGTGTGATGGTGGTCATGTGCATCAACTTGCTCCAGTTGGAATTGATTCTTGTCTTCACCTTGGTGAGTATGTTGAATGGGTTGCATTTCATGCATGCGCACAATGACATGCATGTTTCTAAATCCCTTGCATGCTATCACAAATGCTACTCATCATGTCATCTTCATGTTAGCTTCTGTGATGGATCTTTAACTTGTATGGACGAAGTTTCATCTGTGAGTGCACGATGTGCCCTCTATTGTTCTTGATCCTGTTGCAAATCATTTGTCTATCTGTGGAGCTTCATGTTCTTCCTTGAGTTGTTGTATCAACACATGCAACTCCTTTGTTTCATTCTCTGTCTTCGTACGATCTTCATGTCGCGCAGTCACCTCATAGTCAAAGTCTCCAAAGTTGCTTTCATCATCAATGGATCTACTTGATCTTGCAACCTTGTTCTGCCTCCATGTTGTCAACAACCCTCCTCTTGAATTCGTTGCATTTGGTATGATGTCTTCAACTGTTGTTCATGATTTTTCTCGATGTGATGATGATGTTGTCATATCTTGATTTCCTTGTCTACGAACAACTTGATGTCTTCGTGGGTAGGCAAGTCCATAGACACCTGATCGATTGCATCCCCAAGTGTGCTCTGAACGGTGTCTTCATCTCTAGTCTCTTGGAAACCATTGTACCTATATTTCTGAGAGGCATATGAACACCTACGATACCTGGGGACATGGCAACACTCATGGAAAGTAATCTGTTAGTCGAAAACCAAAATGAACATGAGAATTGACTTGCAACATACCTGGGTGAATGATCATGAAGGTTGTGCAATTTCGGCTGGGAGGTCGGGAGACCGACTACCAAGACTTGACAAGGCATAGTATGGGCTACTGGGAGACTCACTGACTACTAGAAATGCACAATGCACAATTCAGTCTGGCTTCTGACTATTGGGATTGTGCAATGCGCAATTCCAACTCAAAAGGCCTGCTGGCCCAGGGATAGATTTGCGCAATTTCTTGAACCAAGCAGCCATTGTCCTCCATAAATGCACAAAACAGTCCGTGAGGCCAGTACTGGGTAGGAATGCACAAATATAGAGAGGAAGGTGGGCCTTCCTCGCCCATATTGTGCAATGCAGCCTCAGTGAAGGCAGAGTCCAAGCCAAGGTTGGCCCGACTCGCCAACAGGAAACTGAAAGCAATTAAGACAGTAAATTCATGACGGCACTAAGTTATATAATAAGTGATTAACAGTGCATGCAAAACATGAATTAAAATTTCAAGAAATAGATCAACATGCATGTGGGTGAGGCAGTTCGTTGGTTGGGCGAACGTCCGTGCAAAACAGTTTCATGCATGCGACAGCAATGAGACAGCAACGAAAACTAAAACAGAGCTAGGAAAAGCTATTATATATGTAAATGAGATCAAGCATTCAAAGATCAAGTAAATAGTACTCCCACAATAGGAAACACAAAAAGCGATAGAAATGCAACACAAGGTATGGGAAGCGGGCCTACCCCATGACAATTGAACTGAATGTGCCGATTTCTCCTAGATGTGACGCTGGATGTCAGAGTTGCAAGGTTGATGTGAGGAATGATCTCTACAGCGTTCGGCTAATGAATTTTGATAACATCGAGGCTATGACATGCATGCCACGAATATAGGGGAAGCGACACTTGCTGGGAGGTTTCAGAATTACTCCTTGCATGTAACCTCCAACAACTAACATAGATCCCTGAAACAAGGGATGAATTTGCATGTTTCCTTGGGAGAAGCAACTCATGCATGCAAGTTTTATTTTCTCAGTCCCAGAGGGAACCAGTCAACTCAGCTGCACATGCAAGAGATTTCTTGGTTGCTGGAGAAAAAATGTGCATTCCTGGCTCGGAGTTTGGTTGACTGCCTAGGATATTTGTGCAATTTCTGGGTAGAGCAGCTGACTGCTACCCAGATTTACACAAATCTTGGGTTCAACAACCTGCTGCTGGGAAAATTTGCGCAAATCCTGCTAGGAGGGTCGGCTGGTAGGATTGCGCAATCCTGGAGCCCAAAAGGCTATCAGAGAGGATTGTTGGAGGGAAGGTTGGTTGCCCTCCATAAATGTGCAACTTTCAAGGGGAAGTTGCTTAGCCTACAACTGGACCAAGTCTGGGTGAGTAGCCTGTGAGGGGAATGGATCAATTGTGATCAAAAGGCTGCCTTTATGCGAGGAAAACACTGAAGCTTGAGTACTTAATGAAGCAAGACAAAGTGTTATGTAAGGTTGGTAGGGAGGCTCCAAAACTGGCTAAGGCAAAATTTTGGAGGGTGGTTGTTGCCGCTACAACACATATATAATATTGATTCATCTTTCTTTTCCAAGCAAGGAAAGAAGTAGACCTAGATACTGCTTCTGCTTCCTAAATGACCAACCAGTGCTTCCCGAATTACCGTTCTCGAATTCCCAGTATCCTATCTCAATCAATCCTTTATCCTAGGTGAAATAAATCAATAAATCTTATCTATTAAGTAACTTATCTCCTTGACTTGTATTTGTTGACAAAGCTGAATCATAATATATAATATCTCGATCGGTTAGTTCTTTTAATGACTCCCTTCTTGAGTAGTTGTGCATTCTTGTTTAGCACTCATAATGGAGAAGCAGAAGTGAATGGCGTAGAAAAGACCCTAATGATTGTTATTCAAAGGGGACAATTATATAGCAACTTTATAGGGGAGAAATTGCAAGAGAGTGTTAACCTTAGTAATAGGATGGTTGGTTACATATAAAAATATTCCACTATATAATAATAAAAGAACTAGAACAAGAACAAGAACTAGCTTGAACTAGGACCAGCAAGAACAAGAACTTTAGGCATGGTTAAACCACTCAATCACTTTTTCTTGTGAGGAAAGCTATCCACATATGCTAGTGAGTGGGGAAGGGAAAAGGAACCACTCATTGTTGCTTCCATGGGTTTTTTCCCCAAGAATAAGAAAGGGAAAGAGACTACCTCCCTTGGAGGCAAGCGATTGAACCTACTTCTCTCGTCTATATCTACCTAGGTAGCCAACGTTGAGGAAAAGGGAAGGCTTTGTCAATTTTGATGTAACCCTGGTATGTTATGGGTTATAGGGAGCCTCCTAACCCAATATATTGTGGTAAGGGCCCTAGACCCAACCGTTACTTACCTACCCAACACTAATAGGTTAGGTTAGGTCATGATACAAATTATCATTGTACTGGCTCAGAAGAATAAGTAAAGAAAGAGCCCTATGCACCTAGACTACTTTAGTGAGAGCACTATTATTACTCATTTTCTTATCTCGAGCCCTTTATTGCACTTAGGGCACCCAGAAAGGAATACTAGAGAAACCTCACTCCCCAAGCAACTTCTTTATAGAATCTCCCACTGTCCAGCTAAGAGAGAAATCGTTCTTCCTCGGTCATAGGTTTCATAAAGGTATATCTTATTGGTTATAGTATGCAATGAAACCAGATTATTCAGTGGGTAATCCCTCAACCCATGCAAAAATCCATAGAGTGGATTTGAACCAAGCTATTATTATATGAGCATATGTTGGTCACTTTTTGAATGGTTGTTTTTTCCATGAAGTGGCCCTTAGGTGAGGCTTGTAGTAACGTTTCAACTAGAAGTAGCACCTCCAATCAAGAGAGACAGAACCCCACCTTACCATTCATTACCTCACTAGGAGAGTGACCTTATCAATAAAGATCATGGAAATATATCAAGATGACTTAATTGTGGCTTATGAGGGATGTGACCATTGCAAACACTTAAGGAAAGTGTTCGAGAGGTGTAGGAAGTATAAGATATCATTGAACCCTAAGAAGTCAATTTTTGGAGTTGATCAAGGTAAGTTGTTAGGACATATTGTCTCTAAGGAGGGAATTGGAATTTATCTTGAAACAACTAAGTCTATCAAAAATAGTACTCCTAAAGACAAGAAGACCTTGAGATCATTCTTTGGTAAGATCAACTTCATAAAAAGATCCATTCCAAATATTATCGAAATAGTTAAACCCATGAATTACTTATTGAAGAAAGGTGTTCCATATACATGGGATGAGAAAAGGACAAAATATTTTGAAGAAATAAAGTAAAGAATAGTATCAACCCCCATTCAGGTAAGCCCCAATCACTCCAAAGATCTATGATTATTTACTCGTTCACCTCTAAAGATACAATTGTCGGGCTATTAATGCAAGAATATGATGAAGGGACTGAGAATTTGATAGCATTCACGAGCAAATCCATGTGGGATGCTAAAGTTATATACACTCACTAAAAAGTAGGCCTATGCTCTAGTCAAGCCCCTAAAATAATTTTGATCATATGTTAGATATAATAAGAACGATGTTTCCGCTCCTTACCCAGATTTGAAATATGTTCTAACTCAAAATGAGTGTCTAGGATCAAGGGGGAAATAGGTCTCCAAATCCAAGAGTATGACTTGGAAATCTAGTACTTCAATTAACACATTTCAAGAAGCATGATCCTATTCAAATAGCTCACCCCTCTCACAAAGGTTTCACATACAATAATCCATGACACTCCATTGTAATATGCACTACCATTAAAATTCATGGGTGAAATTGATGCCCTTCCCCAAAGGGACACCCCCTCTTCAAAAGGGATCTTTCAGAGGCATACCAATGTCTTTCATGCCACTTTCTTCATTATTCATTCTTATGAACTAGAATTATTTAAGGTACTCACCACTCATCTTATGATGGTATGGAACCTTCACATGTAACCAAATTCCATTACTCTAGTGTAATCAAGTCAACTCAATATTGAAACACGAGTTGACTTAACATCATGATATACTGAAACATATTATCAGGATTATCTTATATGCTTAGTTCAATTTAGGACCTCCTTATAGTGTGGCTTCAAACACTCACAAGAACACAAATTTAGGTGTAAGCAACTAACATAGTGCTATGACATTAGTGTCACCATTCTAATTTGAAGAAATGATAAAATACAATTCACCCACAACACCTATTTTGGTAGGCTCAACACTACACCCTCTCTATAGTTAAGGCTCCTTCCCACCCACACTCAACTACTAAGGTAGCGTAGGTGCATAAGCTACATTGATAAGCTAGCTAACCTTCCAATGATGAACCACACCAATGTCTCAAAAAATTTGTTGTGTTTTATTGGCCAATGGTAAATTGCCACATGGCCTTCCTTCTATATAGAATAAGTATCACCAAAAAATTCATCAAAGTTCTTATCTTACATCATACACTAAAATTAAGAGTAGGAACCATCATTAGTTAGCACTATTAGTATAAACAGTAGAAACTTTAAAACTTTTTGACCTCAGAAAGTTGACATCATGGTACCTTGCAAAGCATCAATGCTTCTCTTCCAATGAGTATGCATTCTTCACTCTTGTGAATGTTAAGGTTGGTTACTTGATTCTAACCCAACCCACTCATCTGCTCACAATGTCCTTTACTATCAAATCCAAATCGTACTCATCTATGATTTCACTTTCCATTAAGTCCAATGCTAGCCTCACATACTAAGGGGAGAATGATTAACAAGTCACTAATCACACACAGTTTACATATTTGTCAGGCTAGGAGGTAACTCCTCAAATGAATTGCATTTGTTCATTAATATTACTCATGGTTATATACACGAGGGAGTGACTCTTGGGATTCACCTCCCGATGGCTCTTTATTTTTCCATTATTTACTATTTACATTATTTACAAGTTTTCACCCAATACCAATCGTTAGGTGTCACACATCCCCCCCCCCCCCCTTAATCTAAAGGGATGTTGGTGACTCCAAGCATCGTTCTGAATCTGTCAAGATTTTCTCTTCCAAACTATTTGGTGAAGATGTCTGCAATTTTCTCATTAGTGGAACAATGGCATAGATGGATTGTCTTGGCCTCAACATGATGTCACATCAGATGGTATTTTTTATTGATGTGCTTCATTCAATCATGGAAATTTGGGTTCGTGGCCAACTTTATTGCAGAAGTGTTGTCAATCATGAGTGGAGTTGAATGTACTTGTTTTACCTGCAAATCTTCCAGAATTTTCATGAGCCACACAATTTCTTTTGTTGCCTCAGCTGCTGCCACATATTTTGCCTCTGTTGTGGAATCTACTGGAACTGATTTTTTGCGTGATCTCCATGAGACAGTGCCTGATCCAAGACTCATATCATAACCTAAAATAGATACCCTAGTTTCTTTGTCCCCATCGAAGTCTGAATCAAAGTATACAATCAAGTTGAAGTCGCCCACCTTTGTATACTTGAGTCCAAAGTCTTGAGTTCCCTTCAAGTACTTTATAACTCTTTTTGCAGCAGACCAATGTCCCTCACAAGGCTTTTGCATAAACCTGGAGAGGATTCCAACAACAAACGAAATGTATGGTGTGGTAGTAGTCAGGTAGTTGAGACTTCCTACAAGATGTCTATACTTTGTTGCATCCTCAAATTCTTTTCCTTCAATGGATGTGAGCTTTAAGTTTTGTTCCATTGGAGTAGTCATAGGATTTCACTCAACCATGCCAAACCTGTTCAACAGATCTCCAATGTACTTCTTTTGAGAGAGGAATATAGACTTCAGATGTTGAGTTACTTGAATTCCAAGATAGTAGTGAACATACCCCAAGTCAGTCATTTCAAAAACTTTCCTCAATTCCTTCTTTATGGATGCAATGTAGCTTTCATTGTTCCATGTCATCAAAAGATCATATACATATACCACAATATATACAACTATTTTTCCAACTTTCTTGACAAACAAAGTTGCATCATCAAGATCATAATGTTTGAAGTTGAGTTTTAGAAGATGCTCAGTTAAATTTTCATACCAAGCTCACGGTGCTTACTTGAGGCCATACAAGGATTTCACAAGTTTGCATACTTTATGTTCATGTCTCTTCATAGAAAATTCTTCAAGCTGGGACATAAAAACATTCTCTTTCAGATCTCCATTCAAGGAAGCAGTTTTTACATCCATTTGATGGACTTTCCAACCATTCTGAGTTGCTAAGGTAAAAAGTGTCTGGATGGTAGCCCATTTTGTTGTGGGGGAAAAAGTCTCCTCATAATCGACCCCTTCCTTCTGTGCAAAACATTTTGCCACAAGCCTGGCTTTGTGCTTGTCAAGTGAGCCATCAGCTTGATACGTATTCTTGTAGACCCACTTACAACCAATTAGTTTGGTTCCCAATCGAGGATCAACGAACTTCCAAGTGTCATTCTTTATCAAGGAATCATACTCCTTTTGCATTGCATCTTTCCATTCATCGTGAGAAGCAACTTCTTTGAAGGAAGTTGGTTCAAAATTTGTAGACAAATTTAGTTCACAATCATAAGAAGCATCCATATCAACAAGTGAATCAGAATCATCTACATCACCTCCATTTTTCCTGGTTGAATTTCATGTTCCTGTCTTTCCAACCTCATTAGGATGAACGCTTTCAAGTGTCTTTGTCAGCCACTTTGGGGGACCTTTCTGAGATGGCCCAGGCTGCTCAATTGACTGAGTTGGGATTGAATCAAGATTGAGTCTCCCAATTCTGCCAATCACATCACTCAAAGTATCATCAGTGGTTGGAGTTTCATGTGGGGGAGTGAGTGCTTTAGAAGAAGATCCACAGATTGATCTAGTATGGGAATCCCCCTTCAAGATGTGGAATCTGATTATCAAATTCTTGAAATGATTTTGCATGTCTGAATTGATCCAAGCGATCAAGTTGTCGCTCAACAACATTTTCAACTTTCGAAGATTCAAGAAATTTTACAACTCTAGATACAACAAAATTTTTGTTAACTTCATCATAGAAATGGTATGCTTTGGAGGTATTTGAATACCCCAAGAAGACACACTTACAACTCCTTGAAACAAGTTTGTGTCTATGTACCTTTGGTATCAAGGCATAACAGGTGGAACCAAAGACCCTGTGATCTAGGGATCTTTTTCTTATAGATGTATGAAAAGAATCACACGTACAAATTGCAGCTTAACATAGAAATTTAATGTGCACATGAGAGAAGAATAATAAACACATCGGGCATAACAAGAAGACAATAAGACTTGATAACGGAGTTCGTCTAACTTGGACTACGTCTTTGGGCCCTGCTCGATCAATGGGGAGGCCTTCATTCATTAAATGGCATGAAAAGAAGATAATATAATCACTAGTTACATAAAAGGAGTATTATACCTCCATTCCGAAAAATGACTGAGAAGAGGAGAACTCAAATGAAGAAATGGATAGCACCACTGAATTCATGGCGTCAAAAAGCACAGAAACAATATAAAATTTTCCCAATTCAGACAAAATGATAAATCGCCCCTCCTACACACTGCTACCCCGAACTGTGCACCAAAATCCTCTCCCCTGTACTTTTTCCAATCATTGGGATTTTATAATGTCCCTCTTGTGACAAAAGGCCGCTTTAATCAGGGGGTTTTTTTTTTATAGTAGAGGTCGTTTAGATGGAAGGGTCGGCGGGCACAACAAAACCCCAAAGATAACCTTTTATCGTTTAAAGCGATAATACACAAAACATTGAAAAAACCGACCGAAAGCCTTTAATCCAGACTTCAAATTCCATTAAATCGGCCCTATTTGCCTTTCGGGTCCGTGCTCCTCAGAAATCGCTTTGCCAATGGCCCTTTATACTGAGGATCCACTGATCGCCGATATTGGTGTATCGCTATCGGCCTTGTCGGCATATCGCAATCACTACGGCCCGAGTTTCTTCACTCATCGTCGATGTTGATATACCAATATGATCGCTCCTCCGATCGTTGATGTCGATCTCCCTCCGATCGTCGATGTCGATCCCTGATACCGATCGCCAATATCGCAATTGCAAGTCGGTGCTACCCAGGTCCCGATATCTTGTGCCTACCTTCCTCCGACCCGATATATCGAAGATCGATGGTCGGGGGTTCTAAAGGCTTTTTGCGTTAAGTCTACCCCTTTTCCTCCTCCGATTATGATTTTCCCTTTTAAGGCTAAAAGCCCATTTTTTTTAAATGCCTTCTTTTCCAAAGGGACAAGGCAATCTTCTTTTCGCGATAACTTCATCATCTAGACTCGGATTGGAGTGACGTTCGCACCATTGGAATCAGGGCGATGAGCACTTCGATCTAATGTTAAGATTCTTGCTTTCCCACCACTTTTAATTTTGAGCTTTTCCATGCCACTGTGTTTGAAGATCCACCTGGATCAATCCTCCCCATTGAGGAGCTTTTGGACCGCCAAAAGCTTTCATTAGTCAATTGGAAACTGAGGGAATTGTTCCCTCACCCTTTTCTTCTCTAGCCATTTTTCCTTGCTGGGGTGCATCCCCTTGAAACCAACTCGAAGGTATTCCACATCTTCTCACCGTGAATTCCTAGCTCTTCTATCAAGGATGATGTCTTCAGTTAACTCATCGAGATATTCTGGTACAAAATCATCAACTGTAGGAATTATGCCCACCTCATCGGTGTCCATGATCAATGGTGGTTCATATAGCTTTAAGTTCTCCATGTTAGTGTCAGTCTTTCCAGCCTTCCTCCAGTGATCAAATATTCTCTTACAAAGTGATTTTGAAGTGTCAAGGTCAAATTTTGTCATTTCAGTGAGTCTTCAAGCAAAATTTGGTCACTAGGCATTAGGTCTAGGGTTTGCTCTCACTCTTATCAAAGTTGACCAAATGCCAATCTATGTCACTAATCATCTGATTCTATCATCATTCATAGGGTTTTCATTATCATCTCAGTGTCTAATGAGTCATTTTACACCTTGTTCATGGTTCAGTTGCGCCTAGGTAAGGTCATTTCCCTCTCCTAGGATTTTGAAGGCAATTTCTCTTGGACGATCAAATCATCGGCAAAACTTGTTTCCTGATGTTCATACACCTTCCCCTATCCTTAAATTACCTTACCAAATTCTTCCCATCACTGAGATTCCCCAAATTCCTCATTTTCACACAAACCCTAGTTTCTAGCTACAACCTGGCAATTTTCTAGGTTGGGCCTGTGTTTTGACCTTTTGGACCCCTTCCCCTCACTCAATATCTTATATTCCACTTTCTCCCTGCTTCCTAACATCCCTCCCTACTTCCAAAAATTTTCTCAAGAATTTAGAAGCCCCCTATCCCCTTCATTTCACTTCATTTTGACAAAATTCCTTGTTTCACACATTGGGATAAGTTTCACCCAAATGGTGTTTCAGAGCAATAAAAGATGAATTTTGGAAAACTGAGAGAGGTTTTTGTCCAAAGCATGCCAAAGAAGAAAACCATCCTTCACTTTTTGCACAGGTATCATGGTTTTAGAGAAATGTCAAAATTACAATCGCTAGATCCAAGGAGGTTGGCCAAGGCACTAAAATGACAGAAAAAGGCCCGATCCCCTCCACATCTTGCTGAGGCTTCCTTGAAGGAGCATGATACTAAATAACTCAAATCCAGCACAAATTTCAAAAAATTTTGAGCATTTTGGGTCATTTTTTATTTTTCTGGCAAAAAACAGGTTTTCTCCACCGATGGGTCACGCGTCGCGCGCGACTTTTTCGTTTGGCAACTCCATTTTGGGAAAACTCAGCATTTCTGGATTCTTCATGGAAATTTACACTTTCTCAGCCATTACTAAGAAATTTCACCAAGTTTTTGGCCTCCAGAAAGTCAAAAAACAAGCAAAACATGACTTTCTGCCACATTTTTGACACACAGGAAGTAGTATTGGGAGATTGCAATTTTGGAGGGGCAAATGACAACCAAATTCATAAATTATACTTTGGTGGGAAGGTAGACATCTAGACCTTTCCAACAAGCCCACGTTTTCCTCATTCGGACACCTAGAAGTGCCTGAAAAGTGCCTCCAAATTCGTGCGACCCATCCAGGAATTGCGCGCGACCCATCAGGCAGTTTGCACAGGAATTCAACCTACAGCTCAGCAAAACGCAGTTTTGACTGGATTTCACTTTTTGGAGTTGATTTTCATCCTCCTTGTTGTAAATGATGTAATTTAATGATGTTTAGACACTTATTTATCTCTTCTAGAAGATTCATTCATAAGATAGGTAAAATTTAATGAATGAATTTGTTTCCTAGCTTATAGAGGCAAGTTGTTTTGATTGCCTAGTTTTCAGTGCTTAGTTTAGAATTGGTTGAAACAGCTCCTAGGATAGTGAGCTTGACCCCTAGAGGCAGGGAAAGATGTTAGATGGCCTATATTATGTACTTTCTTGCTCATTTTCATGGTTGGACTCTTGAGGGAGAAAGCTTCTATTGTATTACTCATTGTATCTCTGCAATTTTTGGCTAAGGAAGACCAGGGTTTTGCAGTCCTTTTTTGGATTCTTGTGGTTAAATGTACTGATGGTGTGCTTCTCTTTGTACTTGTAATTTTTTTATGTGAATCATCTTCTTACTTTTTCTTCTGCAAATTAGGCAAATGAAGTGTTAAGGTAGAATTCATGGTTGCTATGCTCTGCCTTTAAGTTTGCTTAATATCAATGTTTTCAGCTGTTTAAGGAGAATTCAAGGTGATTGCTTGCTCTCCTTAGCTCCTCACCAGTCATTCTCAATCCATCCAAATCATTCAAAGGCATCAATACAGTCTCCTACCTTGCCCCAAAGAACCCCCTGCGAAAACTGTGTCCAATCCCCGCACCCAAAATTGCCTTTCCCCAATTTTCCACCAAAACCCTAAAAATCCCTAAATCAAACCTTTTTATCAGTTTACTAGCCTAAAATCAGTGTTTCCACATTGGTTATATCGCCCATTGATGATATTTACCAAGATAGACTGGAGAGAGCCCTCTCCTGCCCCGTAGGGCTAGCTACGAGGCTAAGTGGTTTGATGTTGTCTTGGAGTTTACCTTTTTCAGCCTGAGGTGAAATTTCAAGCGCTAACAGATTCCTTATTTCAGACAATGAAAATCACCTGGGAGGGGAATTCATTGCTTCCATCCTTCCTGTTTCAGGCTTAGACCACTGGCCTATTGAACTTTAATGGAACAGTCCAGGTAACAGTATCAGGCGTCCATTTCGGTTCGAAGAATTCTGGTTAACTCATCCGGATTTTGATGAATTAGTTAGATCAACCTGGCTCAAATTCAATCCTATCAGTGGTACAAAGATGTCCATGTTTCAGCAAAAACTAAAGCACCTTAAAGGCGAAATGAACCGCTGGAATTATACCACTTTTGGCAATATTTTTAAAGCTCAGGCTACTCTTAATCAAGAAATGAAGATGGTCCAGCAAAGAATCATCACTGAAGGATGCTCTAAGGAACTTACCAAGTAGGAACAACACATCGAATCCCAAATATTGGACATAGATCAACAGGAGGAAACCCTCTGGAGGCAGAAATCGAGGATTAGGTGGCTCAAAGATGGGGAAAAGAACACAAAATTTTTCCACAAAACTACAGTGCAGCGCAGAATGAACAATTACATCACCCATATCAAAAATGAGCAGGGGAACAAAATAGAGACTCATGAAGACATTGAAGAGGAATTTCTCAGATACTTTAAGAAAGCTCACCAAGAACCTAGTATGGACAGAATGCCTGCTATAAACAAGACCCTAAGGGACATTCCAAAAGTAATTACAGAGGAGCATAATAGTGTCCTCCTCAAGCCCACCAACTTGCAGGAAATTGAAGATGTTTTTCATCAATTAAAGGCAGGGAAAGAGCCGAGCCTGGATGGATTCACATCAAAATTTTTTCATAAGTTTTGGGATCTTATTAAAATAGAGGTATGGCAAGTGGTGGAGGAGTCCCACACCTTACGTTGGATGTACCCAGGGCTGAATGCCACATTCATTGCTTTGATACCAAAGGTGGAAGAATCCAATACACCAGACAAGTACAGACCGATTGCTCTATGCAACATTATCTATAAAATAGTCTCAAAAGTTATAGCTACCAGACTAAAACCACTGCTCCCTCTCATAATCTCGCCCGAGCAATCTGGTTATGTAGAAGGCTGGAAGATAACGGATGGGATCATTTTAACTCATGAGATAATCCATTCTTTGAAGTAGACCAAAAAACCAGGTATGCTGCTTAAGATAGATTTATCAAAAGCTTTTGATAGTATCAGCTGGGTTTACATTCAAAAAATTCTTACTGCCTTGGGTTTTTCCCCATCATGGGTCAGATGGATCATTAATATTTTGCCTTCAGCTTTTTTCTCTGCTCTTATCAATGCTATCCCCTCGGCAATGTTTCGTCCTTCCAGGGGTATCAGGAAGGGAGATCCCCTTTCACCTTTTCTTTTTGTTATTATGGCTGAAGGACTAGGTAGAATTCTAACTTCTGCCCGGCTCTCTCAGTGTCTAAAAGGCCTATCCTTCAACAATTCCCCAACCTACTCCCACCAGCAATTCGTGGACGACAAAATGCTTTTTGGTTATCCATCAGTTCAAGAAGCTCGCCTCCTCAAATCCCTCCTTTCAAACTTCTCTGAAGCCTCTGGAGCTTTATTAATCGTGTCAAATCTCAAGTCTTTTTCTTTAATACCCCTGCTCCCACCCAAAAAGCCATTTCCCGTATCCTTGGTTTCACCATTGCTTCCCTTCCCTCCAAATACCTTGGAGCTCCTTTAATCGCCTCGGCCCTCAAGCACTCACCTTGGAAAAACTTGTTAGAAAATCTAGAGGCTCAGCTCACCCTCTGGACTCATAGAGCTCTTAATATGGCCAGCAGACTTGTTCTCATCAAGGAGTTCTCCACTCCATGCCCTTGTATCTCTTTTCTATTCTTGCAACTTCTAAATGGGTTCTCAAGGAAATAAAGAATCTCCAGCGCAACTTCTTATGAGGTAGCTCAGGCCACAATCGAAAGTGGGCTCTGGTCAAATGGGAGAAGGTATGCCTTTCGAAGAAAGCTGGGGGCATTGGGCTAAGAGATCCAGGGCACAATAATAAGACGATGGGAGATAGAGTCTGGTGGAGGTGGCTAGCAAATCCTAATACCCCCTGGGCCTCCCTCTGGACAACAAAGTATGCGAGCAATTTCCCTATGGAAGAGAGAATTCGGATGACAGAATTAAGCATGGGATCTGTAATTTGGAACTCAGTTATTCAACACAGAGATCTCATACAAAAGCACAGCTTCTGGGAAGTCAAGAATGGAAGCACAACAAGATTTTGGGAAGACTCCTGGCAGCAGCTCCCAAAGATAAAGGACACACTTCCTAACCTTCCAATACCAGAGCAGGATATCAGTCAGTTAGCTAAGGTTAGTCAGTTCTGGAACTCCTCTTCCACACAGGGATATAGATAATGGATGGATGCAAATCAAATCATATTGCATGGCTCTGAGCAAGTTCAACAATATCTTTCCATAGAATTACAAAAATGGCAAATCCCTATCTCGGAAGAACCGGACATACTATGATGGGGATATGAAGAGAGAGGGACCTTCACCAAAAAGGAAGTGTATAAAATAATAGTCCAAGATCAGATAATTAAAGACACCTTATGGGATAAAATCTGGAACTCATCCATCTGGCCGAAGGTGTCCACTTTTTTATGGCTTCTATGTCATAATAAAATTCTAACATGGGATAATCTCAGGAAAAGAAGCTTCTCGGGCCCATCTATATGTCTCAACTATAAGCAAGAAGAGGAAACAACAATACATCTAATGCAAACATGTCAAATAGGACAAAATCTGTGGGAAAGGGTGGCCTTTCGATGCCAAAAAGACGACAAAGTGCAAGGATATCTAAGAGCTACTATTCGCAACTGGAGTCAAGAGCCATATCAAAGCAAAATCCTCAACACTCTATGGCAGCTTATCCCTGGTCTACTGATGTGGAACATATGGAAAGAGTGGAACAGAAGAGATTTTAAGGACCAATCTATGTCCATAGAGTAGATATGAACCAAAACACATCAGAATATAAAGTAGTCTCTATCAATCAAAGACTGGTACCCAAAAGATTTCCCTTCACTTTCGCAGGAAAAAACAGTGTGGGGAAATTGGAAGATTCAGGTAAATCAACAGACGATCATCAAAAATAATCCTACTATGAAGAGAAGGGAATCAGCAAAATGGACTCCGCCGCCCAGTAACATGTTCCAGCTTAACTTCGATGGAGCCTCAAAGGGTAATCCGGGAAAAGCAGGGTATGGGGGGGTCTTCAGGGATCACTATGGCACTCATCAGCTCATCTTTATGGGCTCAAAAGGTTGGGACACCAACAACTCAGCAGAATTAGAGGGATTGTGGAGAGGTCTCACCCTGGCTCAAGACAAAAGCGTCTTTCTGCTTATCATAGAAGGGGACTCGAAAATCATTATAATAATGGTCACAAAACTAATGCATGGATCCCCCATACATAAAATTAGCAACAGTTGGAGGATGGCCCAAAGACTTGATCTAATAGACAGATGGCTTTCTCAGCATCAAGCCATTTTCTTTAGACACACCAGGTGGGAAGGAAACAAGCTCACTGATTTTCTTGCTAATCTCGGAGTGGAAATTGGGGCAGAATTCTTTGCAGGCACAATCTCCAGCATAGCCTCTGAGGATCACCTCTCTGAGTTCTAGAAAATTGTGATGCAAGATAAACTTCAGGAGGATGACACACACCCAAATGCAGGTGGTAACAAATGTTATTTATGAGGGGCTGCATAGAGCAGGCAGCTGGCCCTGCACCGGGCTGGTGGACAACCCCCATCACATGCGCCTCGGGCTGGCAGACACCTTCAAATGCACGCGAATTTAATCTGCTGCAAAATGGTATGTTCGTCACAGAGTTCATCATTTATGAGTGCCTGGTTCAAGAGCATTTGTGTAAGGTTTTATGTATGGCTTTATTTCTATCTCACGTCATTGTCACTGGTTCGTTTCACCTCCGCTCGAGGTTCTTCCCGCACCCTTGCCTGGCTCAACTTATTTGGAAGCTCGCCTGGGTAATTGGTGTTGTTGGGCTCCTCTGCGCTCAGATTCTCACCCGTCAGCTCTGCCTCCTTACCTTTCTCAGTCAGGCTGTCATCCAAAGTATGCCTCGCTGTCGAGGAATCTCACGTAGAGGAAGCAACACTGGGAACAGAGGACGAAACTCTCGGCATGCCCCGCAGAATTTCATTCCCATTGCATCAGCATCCCCTTCTTCTCCGTCCCCGGGTCATGCTGGGTCTCTTCCGCACAATTCATTTTAGACTACCAGGTTCACCTTCCACAGTAGGCTCAACAGGCCTATATTGACTGCCAGCATAACAGTTATTCTCACTGAGGAAGAGAGTAATCCTACTAGCTCGGATCACGTTACTTCCTCTCAATCTCAGGAAGATAGCGTTCTTCAAGGGGAAAGGGCCGGGGTGGTGTCTAACGAGGACAATATGCAAGACGACACCCCTATTTCTAAAGTGCCTCTGCAACCGGCCGACTCAACTCAGAATGAGATTCTCGCCTGTGGGTTGCCTCAGCGTGCAGTCTGCATTCTCAACCTGGTGACTACTCCTGCAGGAGGGATTGAAGGAAATGATGACAATGGCTTCAGCTTTGTCTAGCCAGGTGGATAAGGACATGACTGACTCTCCGCAGCATGCAGACTAAGGTCGATTCATCACCGACGGGTGGCATTCTTGCTTTTTATCTGTGTAGTTTTTGCTATGTGTCTTCGTTTCCAAGTCTTTGGTCCTGTGTCTGGTTTATGTTCTTGTTTAAGCTCGTGGCGCTAGCCAACCTGCTCTCTGTTTGCATTTACAACTATGGGTTTGATGGGTACCATTTTGTCTTTTTGTTCATGGCGGGCATGATAGCATGCGTCTTAGTAAAATCTATAAGGATGTTAGCTACGTCATGTTAAAATCAGAACAGAGATATCTCAGGGGGTCATGCTCTAACACAAAATCTTTGGAAGTCTGTAATTTGAAAACAACAGAAAGCATGAAATGTATGTCTCTGATTCTCTAGCTGAGGGCTGGCATCTTCCCCCTCTGAGTTCTCAACCTCATTGTACATAAATTTTCTCTTTTTTAATATAATTAGTATTTACGAAGAAAAAAAATGTTAAAAAATTCATTTATGTACAAGTTAATTGAACTTTTACTATTTCATGTACAGGCAAAAGTCAAATCTTCTTAACCATGAAGATCAACTATTTATAAATGATTGTGAGTTCATCCACATTGATAGTTGGGCAAAAGATGATAGCTATATGCCTATGATTTTTAATCAGGTAGATGGAAAGGGTCACAGCCAAATACTGAATTATGATGCTATTGTGAGAAAACTATCATATGAAGACAAAGAAACAAAAGGAGAGATAGTTAACATTTATAAGAAACCACAGTTATTGATTAACTATATTATAGACATATATTTAGATGAAGGATATTGGGTTTTGGATTTATTTTCTGGCTGAGGTAAGTTTTATTATATGGAATTGAATTTCAATATGTTATATCTTAATTTATATGTCATTGTACTAATTTACTTCATTATTTCTTTTGTGCTTGATAATTAGGTACAACACTAGCATGTTGCCTTCAAAAGGAAGAAATTGCCTCGCCATTGAAAAAGATCCAATACAGTGCAATTTCATTTAGCAAACAATTACTGCTCTTCAATTTCTTCCAAATGCAATGCAAGAAATTAGGTTGAAGAAAGGGGACTTTAGGGAATCACGTGTGGCAAAAAAGCAAGAAACCCCCACCACTATTACATGGAATGATTGGAAAAACACACATTGGGAGATTCACAAACATCAAAGATCCATTAGAAGAGGAAAATGAGCAAAATGAAGTAGAAAATATTGTGGAAGAAGACAATGATGAAACTCTAGAGGACGAAGACTTTGGATTATGTGACATTGTTGATTAAAATTAAGTTATGCTTGGAAATCAAGCTCATTTTTGTAACTATTAATTAGTTATACTTGTAATGTTTTGACTTTGACATTTTTATGAGAAGAATATGCACTCAATTGGGTTTTTATGCATTCAATATTTGTATTATGTGATTTTTGCATTAATTTTTATGTTAATCATTATTTTTTGAAAAAAAAGTGATTATTATTATTTTTTTGACATGAAATTCATAAAAAAATATATTATTTAACCATTTTTAGTTAAAAATTTCCTATAAAAATTGTGATTTTGACATGTCATTTCTAGCAAAAAATAACAAAAAAATATCAAAATGTTTAGTTTTTTAGTTATATTTATGTTAAAAATGGTTATTTTTATGTCAATTGTTAAAAAATATTGTTTTTTAGAGACAACTATTTCATGTGGTTTGAAAATTAATTAACAATGTATAAATATGCAGAATATCAAAAATTCAAAATATCGACTTTCTTATTTAAATATGCAAAACAATAAAAACATGACAACAATAAAAAATTTAAATAAAAACAAGAAAATATGAAGAAGAAGAGCACTTCAAAAAGTATTCAATTTAGAAACTAATTACTTACATTTCTCCCTCAGAAAATTTAAAATAAAAAATAGGTCTATTAAAAAAAATGTTCTGATGTAGAATTACCACTTTTTAAAATCAGCGTGAAAATCACTACCATTCTAAAACACAATGTACATAAAAAAATTTATAGTTCCAAAAACTATGCTCTGAAAAAAACATGTGTGTTCTGCATCACCCCTTTTCAAAATCGGGTCACTTTTTTGCTACTCTACGAAACAGGTAACCGTATCAATTCCCATTTCAAAGTTTACATTGTTAACCGCCCAATCACAATGGGGTTGCAAATTACATCATATGCCCAAAAAGACTTGTCTACAATAGTCCATACATGACTAAATTTGGCAATGATTACATCATGCCCTTTATATCAAATGACATATATGTCGTGTATAACAAAGACCAAAGACCTCTATAGTGAGGTAAAAAGACTAAGATAATCTACAACAACCATCATATACTATGTAGGGTATGCACCATAAGAATCTGTCAGCAACAAATCATCTTCAATATGAAAGATAGGACAATGTAGCTTGAATATCATCAACCTGTAATTAGGTATGCAACAACAACATAAGTGACGACCAAGCATATCATCATAAAGTAATGTAGGATAGCATAGAATCATTCTTCAACATCATCAAAATATTCCATGTTCCCAAGTATCATCAAGCATATGTAGTGGTAGTATACCAATAAACATGTCTTTACAAAAACCGTTGCAACATCATTCTCTTGGCCCAAATTCTTCATACATCAGAAACTATGAAACTCAACCACTCATCCCGTACACTTCATCCATGATAGCAACATTATCATCAAATAATCATAGCATGAGATAACAAGATCTACATGTTCTTTCCACAACTGATAAACATCAACCATAATTAGCAACTCGTGCATCATCATTCAAGAGCTTCAACAACATAAGCAACATCACCATTGATAAGCATCATTATGTACCAAGGAATTATAAAGCAAGCATAATTCCAACAATGCATTATTAGAAGCATATAAAATTCTCCCCCTGAACTTGTGTCAATTGTTCACTGTAAGATCTGATCATATCGTCTCATATCTCAGTAAGAACATTAAAGTATCTTCATCAATTAGTTATCCACCAGGGCATAAAAAACTTATAAAAACCACTTTTAAATAGCATAAAAAAACAATAACCATCAACCATCAGAACATGAAAGCTAAATAATAATTGATTGAAGCATATCAGATCCTTTTCCTAAGTTTGTCTCATTGTTTCTTCATCACAACAAAATATACACGATTGTTTAGATCCGAACTCGGCTATATACGCAACTTGTCTTCATAAGATCTCTGTATAGAAAGTGAAATACTAAAACTTCACAACTTTAGCTCCCTATGAGCCTATACAGTATGTACATGTTTGCTGTTACTACAATAGATGCATTGTCATTAATATAAGCACATGAATATCAAAACAATCATGGGAATCATCATTAAGACAACATGTATTTATCCCTCTGAGATTATACATTACTGATCCCGAGGACTTGATAATCATCTCGTGCTCTTATGAGGTCATGTACCTCACATCACTTTTGCAATCATTGTGAGAAGCAATCTTTTAAAATAATGGACTACAATAGGGTCAATCTTCCCTATGTTTTTTATTGATGTTCCTTCTTCCTCCAAATATGCTTGTACTTTCTACCCATGTGTTGGAACTTATCCAATCTCTTGGTTCTATTATGCATAGCAGACCTACAATCAATGGCGTCATGCCCAAATGAGTTATAAGAAAATAAATATCCATAAAACCATCCTTTATATCTATGAGATGATCTTCTTGTGAAGTGGCTATTTACTTGAGATCGAAACAATCATCTTCTGCAGTTGGTTGCAACATGTCCAAAGTTATCACAGATAAAACATTCAACATTCTTGTGATTTTTACTTCTATAGTTAGGAGAAAAGATTTCTTTGAAGATTTTCTTTCTTTGGCTATTGGATTGATAGACTATTCACTTCTTTATCTAGTTTTTAAGAATTTATTTTGATAGCATTACGATTGCTTGCACAATCTTATAAGCTAGATTCTTCTTTTTAATTTTCAAGAATTTCAAGACCCGATTTGATGGAGGGAGACCTTTGATTGCTAAGGATATTGTCTAATATGTTATGCTCTTAACCTACAAATGATACCCAAATATATAATATGCGAAGAAAAGATACCTAGAACACAGAATATGCGAAGAAAACATACCGAGAACACAGGATAACAATGATTTTATTATTCAGAGAGTAATGTTCACTTGCCTCTTCGAGGGGGAAACCTCCAATAGAGCAGAGCTTGATTACAAAATAAGACACGATGCTCCTCGCAGGGAGTCTCTATCCTTTATATATGACTCATACATGCAATACCACGGGCCAATATCGAGGTATTATTAATACCATCTATCTAATACTACGGCCCATTGGCAACTAATTGTGGTTCCGTTATTAATTGTGGATTAACCACTTACAATTATTAATATGGGCTTTATTGACTCTTGACTATGACGTGGTCCCATTACATAGATAGGGGGGTTAGGGTGGGACCCTAACATGCCCACCCCCTTAAGACTAGCCTAGTCCTCAAGGCTGAAGCTACAGAAACTGCTGCAGAATAGTGGTTGGCTCCCAAGTTGCATCTTCTGGAGAAGTGCCTTTCCATTTGACGAGGACTTCCTTAATCATGCGGCCGCGTAGTTGTGTGACTCGTGTGTCGAGGACCTGTTCCGGTTGAAGCCAGATGGATCCTTCTTCATCCAATTCCGGGAGGCTAGTCTGAATTCTGCAATTATTCCCACTCACTTTCTTGAAGCACGAGACATGAAAAATTGGATGGATTTTTGCAGTAGGTGGCAAGGCCAACTTGTAGGCCACTTCTCCAATGCGTTGAAGTACTTGATAGGGTCCGTAGAATTTGGGAGAGAGTTTCTGACATCCCTTGTCTATGGATAATGTGATGTGCTTATATGGTTGGAGCCGGTAAAAGACCTTGATCCCCTTCTGAAGTGGCCACTCTGAGTGAGATGTTCTACCTATATGCCTTTCATTGCGGTTCTGAGCTTGCATGAAGATTCTAATCTAAGGATGGCGGAGCCATAGTTGCGCGGTGTTGTAGGAGTTGATCCACTGCTTGGACTTTTGAGCATCCCTTGAGATATGAAGTAGGTGAAGGTGGGAGTTGACCATATAATGCTTCATAGGGGGTCATTTTGGTGGTGGCATGATAGTTGGTGTTATACCACCATTCTGCCAGAGTTAGCCACTGTACCCAAAGGTGTTGTTTTTCTGAAGTAAAACACCTAAGGTAGGTTTCTAGACATGTGTTGGCGGCCTCAGTTTGACCATCTGTTTGCGGATGGTAGGAAGTATTGAGTTTTAGTTGAGTGCCTTGGATTCTGAAGAGTTCATGCCAAAAATTGCTGGTGAAGATCGGGTCGCGGTCGGACACAATAGAAATGGGCATGCCATGCAATTTGAAGATTGATCCATGAAAGTTTGAGCAACCAAGGTTGGTGTAAACGTGTGGGGAAGAGCGCAGAAATGAGCATACTTCGACAATCGGTCCACAACCACCATGATGACTGACTTGTTCCCTGATTTTGGAAGACCTGTAATGAAATCCATAGAAACTTCCGTCCAAATTGATGCCGGAATGGGCAATGGTTGTAATGTGCCTGGTGTGTTGACGGTTTCCCCTTTGTGGCGTTGACAGACATCGCATTCGGTTACGAAGGTAAGGATGTCCTTTTTCATGCCTGTCCAGAAAAATGATCTTCTGGTGCGAGCATACGTCTTCTCAAAGCCTGAATGTCCTGCAATGGGAGATGAGTGAATCTCTACCAAAATGCGACTTTTGAAGGTGGATGTTGGTGATATTACGACTCTGTCCTTGTAGCGAAGAATATCATCCTGCCACAAATAGCCCTTGGTGGAATGTGGATCTGCTTGTAATTGAGAAATGAGTTGGGAGAGCTCGGGGTGTGAAAACCATTCTCTGCGAGCTTCGTCAATCCAATCTGGAATGGGGAGGGAAATAGCTAGCAGGGTACTTTCCTCCTCAAATTGGCGAGATAATGCATCTGCTACACTATTGTCTTTCCCTTTCTTGTAAATGATCTCATAATAATATCCCAACATTTTGGCTAGCCATTTATTTTGTTGTTGGGAGGATAGGCGTTGCTCCAAAAAGTATTTAAGACTGTGATGATCTGTGCGGATTTGGAAATGTCGCCCCAATAAATAAGGTCGTCAGGTGTCGACTGCATGTAAGATGGCCATCATTTCCTTCTCGTATGTAGATTGGCCCAGATATCTCCCACTGAGTTGTTGGCTTGTGAAGGCCAACGGTCGCCCTTCCTGCATTAAGACCACCCCAATACCTGTACCCGAAGCATCACATTC